>JAFELO010001969.1:14633-40108 GCA_017140195.1 Eumaeus atala
ATATATATTATTAGATATACCGTTGTATTTTGTAGCTTTATATTCTACACTTTCCGTCCGTCCGTTAAAATAAAGTCAATCTTGTTCCTTGCCACAGTATCGGGGCTTTGCCATATCCACTTCATATGGGGCTTCTTCTTAAAATAGGAGTTCATTAAGAAGGGGCCCTCTTTCTCGAGGAAGTTTACCAGCATTTGCCCCCTGCGATTTCTACTAGTCTCCTAACAACGTAAGAGGCTTCGGCGAGCTGGTTGATTGGTGTATTGTCTGTCACGGTGATAGTGAAATAGTCGGAAAGACCGGACAGCGGTTATGCAGACTTATGACGGTACCATCAATCGGATCGGCGACAGGCAGCAGTGGTGCCGGTCCGAAACCTAATCAGCGACTTCCTGCCCGCCTGCTCAGCGTGGCAATTATAAGCATTATCTCCAATGGACGACAAAAGCAGAATTCGGCCCCTAGTGCCCGATAGTTCTGCTAGTCCTGGCCACGGTAACGGTATGAACAAGGGGTGCTAAAAATCTCCGGGGTACGGATCGCTAGTACCGGTTTGACCTGGCTACGTATATCCGAAGAATGCTCAGACTAGATAACCACTTGGATGAGCTGGATGTGGAACCTAAACTACTTTAGGGCAGGCGCTACTCCACCACAAGGCGGCGTAGGATTCCTCGTGATTAAGTTCCTCGTCGGTGACATCGTTGAAATCTCTAGTGTGTCGGGTAGGGTAGCATATATTATACTTAAACTCGCTAAGAGGCATAGTCTCAAATTGACACAAGTATTCGCACCAACCTCGACACATTCCGATGACGACGTGGATGCGACTTATGAGGATGTCTCAAAGGCCTTACATAACGCCTGTAATGCCCACTGCAATGTTGTTATTGGGGACTTTAATGCCCAGGTGGGAATACGAAATTGTGATGAATCAAGTTTTGGACCACACGGAGTCGGAGGTCGAAATCGCAGGGGGAAAACCTAGTAATTATTTCATAGAAAATAAAATCAATTTATTTCAGATAACTATAAGATCCATATATGATTAGTAATATTTGTTGGATACTTATATGTGTTGATGGGTTACGTCAGGATGACATATGGTATTGCGTGTACGATGGGAAGCTAAGACACATCTCTGAGGTACACACCCAAGGCGTCCTCATCACTTGGCCTTCGGAGCCGTACTGGATATTGTATAGGTCTAACACGATCACCAACTGTCATAGCTGTTATCACAGTACATAACTTGACAGACTATAAATATCTTGACAGGCCTACAACAAAGAAGAGAAGCCAGGCGCAATCCAATTCAAGATTAAGTAGTATTCGAATACACAACTGGCGGTCCCCACCATGGTGCAAGCTTTGTTGTGGCAGTGGAGCTTGGTAGCCTGGGATGAACCCAGGCGAAGCCAAATGAACCGAGGGGATCTTTTTACCCCTCTCATAAGAAGAGGAGGCTAAAGTTCAGGAGGAGGAATCGCTCTCGCTACCCCTCTTATAAGAAGAGGGGACCAAAGAGCAACAAACAAGAGGTGCTTATGTGCACGGGGCAAGGGGCAAAGATGGGAACCTGGGTGAGGTTCTCTGTAGTGTCCCAAAATCGGTGGGGTTGTCCTGTAGTGCGGGGCAACCCCATCTGTGGAGGTGGAGTGAGGAGAGAGAGCCGTCAAGGTGCCTTGATGCCGTGGCAGCTCACTAAGGGTGCACACAGATGGGTATTCGGCACTATCATGTGCCGCGAGCCTCACACAACACTGGACCACATCCAGGGTCGGCGAAGGTGCGTTAATGCGTCATCCCATTCAGGACATATATATGTCCTGGCCGTCCTTTACCACTCAGAAAATGTAATTAAACTTCGACTACCGAAATGGACCCACTAGACCCACCTGGGCTTTGGGCATAGCGAAAATATATCGTAAATGTGGTATCAATAATAAGCCAAACAAGACTTTTTTCAGTTATTGATGATCCATGTTATCATCACTTGCACAATATCCATCATGTCATGCTTCAGTGTAGGCGATATTTTACTAAAAGCGAAAGATTATCCAATATTATGGAGACATTTAAACAGGTCACATTATTCTGGTCTGTAATCCACATTTGTATCATAATGGATACATCAATCTCTTCTGGATTACTCCGCTGACACTTTCTACATCAGCGGACGATTGGAGTTTTTAACGTAAAAAATAAATATGATACATGATAAAATATTGATGGGATATTCATAGTCTTTTATTACAAGGATACAAGTTAAGGTCATAAATATATTCTTGTTGTATATTAACTAGCTATGCCCTGCAGGGTTTTACGTGCGTAAAATCTAATCCGTGACGGCCATTACTTTTGTCTGGGACAAAAGTATTTATATTTTAGTTCCAAATATCGATATTATTTAATATAATAAATAATAAACTTATAACTCAATTGAACATGATTCTGAGCAGGAAACATTTTTAATGGCCTTTTGGAAGTTGAAAGGTCTTCGGTTGCAGTAATGACTCTTCAGTTGCAGTAAACACTTCGGTTGCAGTAAAGACTCTTCAGTTGCAGTAAAGACTCGAGTAACGCAGAAATTGTGTTGGGACCAACGGCACCTACTAACGCACAACTACTGCAGTGACATCTGATCTGATCTCATCAAACGGAAATCTTACTTTCCGATACGTGTACACTGTTTCCAAGTTATTATTATAAACGAGCACAAGAAATGGGACAAAATATTGAAAATAAATAATGCTAATAAAGATAATAAATAAATAGCCTTCAATTCCAGATGTATGAAACAAAAGAAAGGAAAGAGAAAACATCCGTCAAAATTAGGGAAACCTTAACATATTGAAATGATATTTAGGTGATATCGATTTATCTCTAGGTCAGAATCGTATGAAATCCTTAATTCCGAGTCCATTTCGTCATTAACTTAAGGAAATGGATACCCCGTTAAAATATATTTACAGTTATAAAAGGCCTCTTAAGTTTTATTTTCTTCCCACACATAATGCGCCAACTTCACAAGTACTTTGTCTCCACAACTTTATAATACAAGGAGAAAAATTCTAAAATTAGCAAAAACTCACGTCTACGTCCATAGCATCGCTATAACTTTAGTCCCAAGGCGCGATTTAAACAAAACTAGTTTCCACGTTCTTAGCTGACTCTAGTCGTAAATTATGTATTCAAGTTATAAAATCCAGGCGAATGGCTGAGATTCCACTGATCCTGCGTGTTTTAATGGCACTAAGCGAAAACCGGGAGCTCTTATACGACACACAGTTGTGAAGTTTGATTTAAAAATGTTTCATCGAGTTCATGTAATTATTTTATGATTTATCAGTACTGTTAATCCTCTCTATAGCCCAAGTTGTTTCAAACTTGACAAGTTTAGTTATGGTAATCCCTTTCAGGCATTACATCCATTGTACGCTGCTCTATGAATGAGGTACAAGATGTTCGTAAGTACAGACCTATCGTATCCAACAACCCTGTGATGTAGGTGTATTTCTTTACCTTCTCATTCTTTTAAAAATAATACAGAAACACACGAGAGGAATAAGGACATCTTTCTTTCATGTCTTAAATATTTATAATTGAGCGACTCAAACTTGTGAACAGCAGCAAAACTGAAAATATTCAGTAAATAACCAGCGTCACTGAATATTGTTCGTTCAGTCCGTATGTCACAGTGTCAATGGCATATTCACCGCTGTCAGAAGTCCTCATGAATTTTTCCGACTTTAAAGAAATCAGATTGGGTCCTGTGCAGAAAGAACGGGGCCAAAGTTTGATATAGACGAGTACTTGTAGAACCTTTATAAGCTTCATCCTAAGCTATTTTACGTGTTATGATTTTGAAATGGCGATAGGTGGCAACGGTTCTACGGATACGGATATTATTAGATTGTTATCCGTCGGCCACCAAATGGTTTGCGATTGCCCCCCTATGCTATGAGAATGTCCTTTATCATCAGCATATTAGGAGAAGATGGCACTGCAGTCTCCTTACCCCAGCCACCTCACACCTATTGTCGGGACAATATGTAAGCACCATTCGATCTCATGATTTTAGCAAGACCAAGTGAACGTTCATTGCCTCGGACTGTCGTTACTTACGTAATATATACCTGCCAAAAAATACTGTAGTATGTCTAGTGACGACAGTCTGTCTCGTGACAGCTCATGTCTGTCCTAGATATAGCCAGCGGGGCTAAGCGGCCAAGAGATGAGAACGCTCTATGATATGTTTTAGCTGGCTAACATATATGGCTATATAACAGACTGTGTATGTACTTATATAACAGAAGAAATGATACGTTTGAGTGCGGAAACTCATCAACATGATAACTAGAGCGTCCATTGATCCTTTAAAAGTATCCGCATAAGAAAAAAATATAATTTACTAATCCTTTGTTGAATATTGGAGAATTTCAGGCAAAAATTAGATTTTTTGTTAAAAATAAAAAGGAAGGTAAAGTTAAGACATGGTGCACACGTATGGTGTTGCTAAATTGGATAACAAAAAATGAAAGTATACAGTCATGTTTTGTCAGTTACGGCGCACAAATTTGACACAAGTAATAAAATAAATTACTCTGATGAGTAAATTACAGTCAAGTTATAGGTAATTTTATAATTTATCTACTCGTGTTAACTGTTATATAGTGGGGTATAGGTCTGCTTGTAATGTAAATAAATTATTCTTCTCTAGACGAACTTAGCTGTTTCCAGAATATATCAAGAAGGAAAAGATAACTTTTGGATTAGGAATATCAATAACCTTAAACCTAAAAATAATCCAATGCATATTTTTGCGCTTTAAATACCAATATTTTATCAGTTAAAAGTTTCAAAACGTATTGCCATTTTTTTGATGATTATCTAGAATTCCATAAAATGCCTTGAGAAGTGAATGTTTTTAGAATTGAGGAATGTCTATTAAACGCTTGTACCGACTATTTTTTTTATTACAAAACTTTAATTTGTTCTTTACTAAGTGTAAAGAACAAATATATTCTTGTTTATCAATCATCACCATCAAATGGGTTACGCTGTTCACGTGCATAGTTATTTTATTGTTGTATTGAGCTGAATATGAAATCTTTGGTGAAAATTAATTTATATTATTTTGTATATATTACATCCATTTTTAAATTATTGTTTTCCAACCATTTTATAATAGACGACAACGCATTATTTACATCTAGATCGTAATTATCGATATGCGAACAAAGTACAGTGCTGTTACCCGCAAAAGTAATTACTGGATACTAATAGCTTGAAATATCATAGATATAGTTGACTTAATTTTTGGCATATCTTGATAGAAATTAATGTTAACACTTGAATAAATGTACAAAAAGGAAAAGAAGAACTAACTCAGGTTTAGAATTATTAAACCTGTCTGACACGTACTAGTTAGTGTCTTATAATAAATATTATTCAACTACTTTTATTCAAATATCTGGCGAGATTCCGAAATGTTTGATATACTTAAATGTATAAACATTATTTTTAATTTAAGCAAAAAGTAATGAAGTAGTTTTGTGTTTCAGTCTCGGATGGGGCAAATGATGATTGATATCATCTGAATCGAAAGAGTAGATTAGTATTGCAGAAAATATGGAACAGGAGACGCTTGTACCATTTATGTTGCCACGTTCATTGCAGTCTAATCAAGAATATCAAAATGTACTTTTTTATTTCTAGAAGACTGTGTAAGCTTTGGCTTTAATACTTAAGTCCTTAATACGCACATGGTAAAAGCGTTACCTTGTATTATGCACGAAAGTATGCATTCTATAACGATAGCATCTTTGAGAGTGTCACGAGAAATGGATATTGTTACGTATGGGGCGAATGCCACAGAAAAAGTGGTTGTAACGAGATCGTTACTATTATTCTATACTGGATAATCAAGTTAGCGATAGTGTCTTACATTTGTACGCAGATAGTTGCGCAGGCCGTAACCGTGCACTGATATCCATGATATTTTATTTTTTGAAGACATCAATTACGATTACAGCAATAAAATTTACTTATCTCTTACCAGGTCATACAATAATAATCGTGTGTGGCCTACTGTACTAGCAAATGCCAGATTAGACCCAACTGGTTATACTGTTAGCGCCCTAAATAAGAGTGGTCTTTGCAAGTTTTGTTGCCAGCCAAGTTCGAAATGGCCTTTAACTCTCTAAGAATTGACAATTTTCAAAGGAATAGTCCAATAATTACACTCCAATAGGGGCTTTTTGAAGGTAGCAAGATCCAGGAGCTGAATTTGGGCGAAATTAATAAATGAACAAATCTAGAGCAATACCCAATGAAGACCGAGGCAGCTTGTATACGAAATAAATAATAAAGTTATATACCACGAAAATCTTTAAATTTCATCTAAGTGTAAAACCTCAGGAACGTTTTCTATAAGAAAACCATACCAAGCAGGTGCCACGAGGACTATTTAAATATGAAACATGATTGAGACTCTCCAGGTTTATTGAATGAGACTGGCGAACACGAGTCGAGTACTGAAAATTGAAACTTTCATTTGTTTTACAGATTGCTATATATAATTTTATGGTATGTTGTGTAGATTAATTTTGTTTCATTGTAAAATGATTTAGTTGATCTCATTGATTTGATTTGTAAGTAATATTTAATTAACAATTTGTTGTTATTGTTGTTGATCTAATTGGTTCTATTTCAATCAAAGCAGGTTAATTTAAGCTCAATAATGATTCAGTTTCTATCATTGTTTCTATTTTATCTTTTTTAAGGTTAATTAAGAATCGAAACTCGTAGTTCTTAAAAAAAGTAAAGCATTATGCAAAAGTTTCCCTGAAAAACGTATTGTGAAGACACTTCACATTATTAATTTACTTTTTTTTCATTTAAACAAACTTAAGTTTACATAAATTAGGTACCTAATCTAATTTAAGCACCCAAAATTCAAAATTCTGTAGAATTATTTAAAATTTACACATTTTATTGATGCATAATTTATCTCAAAGTCCTCTTATCTAGTATTGTGTCTGTCTTTAGTGACCGCAAAAATATTGTAAGCACCAAAAACGTATATAGTCCCATTTTATAATGTTTTTTATTAGTAAAATATATAACATTAAAAATATGGCTATGTGGTAAATTTCAATACGATTGCACAATTATTAGCAGAAATGATAGTGAAAAAAACTTCTGTAAAATTTGGTTTTGTCGCTTACGCTATGTCGGCGGTAATGGATTTATCTATTTTTTTCGAAGACCGTTTATTGGAAGGTTATATAAGATTAAAATATATTATTATAAATATTTTCAATATTATGATGTAAGTAATATTGATATCACTTACATGTAAATTTAACATGAAATTTCTGAGTATTATCCTGAGATACTGACACATATACGGTGCCTTTAAAATAACACTTATTTAATTTGCTAAAGGAAACCAATCCTTCTATTTGGATACTATTTCTTCGGTCTCACGCCGAAGATATACACCACGCACTCAACAAGATACAAATTCACGATATGTCTGACACGCTGTTTTTATTTCTCCTACTATTGCAATTTTACTGACCCTTGACTCCGGTTTCCGGGCAGAAAATCTACAAAAATGGTCGTGACTATAAAATTTTTAAATATACTCCAATCATTATATTTAATTTCTTTATCGATAAACAGCTTTAATAAATTTCGTGCATTTGGCTGTGTATATTTAGTAACACAATATTTGGTGATGGTATTAATTTTCTTATTTCACTATAAACACAACAGCTTCTCTTTCCGCTTGGAAGATCTGAGCTACAGAGATACAGGAATGAATGTGTATTCCATACTTTATCAAATCGATTTAAAATTACCTTTTTTTTTAGTATTTACAATCATTTCAAAGTTGTGTATATGTGCGTGTGTCGTCTATATATATACTTTTTCTATTTTCCTTTTAATTGTCTTGGTGATGATATCAATGGCTTGATTTTGTTGCTATGCGCTTTTAGTATAAATGTACCGCTTTTACTTTATTCCTTCATATTTTTTGCTTTTTACTGTAGCCTTACGTCACGTAAAGGACATATCCAGCATCGCATTTATCAATACACACTGGTAATTGTTACATACAAGTTCATGGCGGACTCTACGGAGATTGCTAAGGATTTTTTAAATTCATATAAACTTAAAAAACATAGGTTTTATCGACATAGATATTTCGTACAAATAGTCTCAATGCGAAGCAGCGACTTCTCCCACCAACCAACTCTACCACCTACCGTCGTCAACGACACGAGATTGAAGTTTCGGGAATAAAATTGTATCTACGCTTGGAAGGTTAACTTTTACTTGTATGTCTATGAGCGTCGGTAGTCCTCACACGGCTCCGATAGCTTGTTTGCCCCGTGCCAAAAAAATTAAATTTATGAAATTAAGATTTATGAAATACCAGCTTAACATAGAGGTTTCACCCTCGGAACTCGTGTCCTGTCGTAGCGTTTTGGTACACGGCATAGACTGCAGAGACTATAGAGTCTTCCTCGAGATTAGCGGGTTCAAGCAAACAAACAAACAAACAATATTACAGCTTTATATAATTAGAGTAGATAGACTGTGACCGTGTCACTGGGGGCAAACGTAAGGAAAATTCGAAGGCTCCCCCTGATATTCCGATTGTCGACTTATGCAACATCAGGGGGTTGCACTCCAATCTCGACGCTGTACCACCACCTCGAGACAGCAAAGCCGGCTTTACTCTTTCTGACGGAAACGCGGATATGTTCTCCGGTTGATTACCTACCCAGGGTATAAATTAGAAGAATTATTTATACCACGGGCTGGAGTGTGTGTTTTGTATGGTATCGCCGCCTCTTTAACCTTGATGACAAGGATCTGCCCACCACATGGGTGCGCATAGATAGCGATGACCACCCCCGCGTCTATGCGTGCCTATACAGATCCCGTAATGGTAGTACCGAAATGACCGACTCCTTGAGTACACAGAAATGGCTGCACATTCTGTGCTGAAATTGATTCCAACCGCAGAGATCGTAATGCTTTGTGATTTTAAAGCCGATCATGCCAAATGACTTTGTTCATATACTACCGATCATGTGGGAAGATCTTTTCATGACTTTGCGTTAACATATGGTTTGACACAATTGCTATCATCGCCCATGTGAATTCCAGACGTAGAATACCATACTGCCTCCCTGTTGGACCTTCTGTGGACCTTCCATCCGGAAAGCAACCTCGTTTCCATCAATTCTCTTTTGGGCCCACTGCCTGATACGGAGTACAGTGCCGATTAGACGTAGATCGCGGCCGGATTTTGTAGGCTGTCGTCGCGTCTGGCACTACAAGTCAGCAGATTGGGCTGGGATGCGGTCTTTGCATCCTACCCATGGGGGTAGATTTCCTTCTCTCTGGATGACCCAGATGCCGTTACGGAGTCTGTCGTTTATGTGGTGACTCAGGGAATTGAAATTTTCACACCATTCTCTGCGGTGTCGGTTGGCGGCAAGTCGCAACCTTGGTTTGGACGCTCCTGTAAGGTGGCACTTCGCCATAAACTGGAGTATACCAAGGCGAGTTGACAGGACGCAAATACCAGAGTACTAAAGTATAATTCTGTCTCTAGGTCCTTCAAAAAATTTATTGCTAAATCAAAGTATGAGCACGTAAGCAAAATTGGTGAAAGACCAGTTCGCCTTCCTTCAGGAACCCGTTCATTCTAGTCCCTCTCCAAGGCTGTATTAGGGGAACTTTGCTAACCCTTCCCTCCCTTCGTTGCACCGAAGTGATGAATCGCTGGCCCATGCCGCAAAAAAGAGAGCCGAACTATTGGGCTCTCTTTTCGCGTCGAACTCCTTTTTGGCTCAGGGAACTCCGTCGCCTACTATTCCGCGGTGTGGTTACTTGATACCGGATACTATGTTCCGGCAGAATGCCGTGCGTAAAACATTTCTTTCCCTGGTCATTCATAAGTCGAGTGGGCCCGATGGCATTGCTCCGATTGTGCTGCAAAAATGTGCTCCGGAGTTGGCCGCCTTTTCCGATTCTCCTACCCTGTTGGTATAGTCGTCAGCTCTTGGAAGACAGCTTTAGTGCACCCAATCCCTAAAAAATGTGACCGCTCCGACCCATCCAATTGCCGACCTATTGGGATAACCCCTTTGTTTTCCAAAATTATGTAATCTATTACCAACTGCCAGCTCCTGCAATACCTGGAAGATCATCAAATAATTAGTGACCGTAAGTACGGTTTCCGCCATGGACGTTCAGCTGGTGATCTTCTAATTTATTTAACGCGCCGATGGGCGGAGGCAGTTGAAACCAAGGGTAAGGCATTAGTGGTTAGTTAGGATGTAGAGAAGGCCTTTGATCGGGTTTTGGTACAAAGCGCTCCTTTCAAAGCTTTATTCATACGGACTTCCCGCAAATTATGCGATTGGATTGGAACTTCTTGACATATCGCAGCATGAAGGTCGTGGTCGACGGCGTATGCTCCGCACCTAATTTTGTCAACGCTGGTGTTCCTCAAAGCTGTGTTCTGTCCCTTACGCTGTTTCTTCTTCATATCAATAACATGCTGCAAACTAGTAGCCTTCATTGTTACGCAGATGATAGCACTAGGGACTTTATATGCTGGCCGTGCCAATATTTCCTGCGAACATGTCAACGAGTTTCGGAATAAGTCAAGGAATTGTTATCCAATGTGGATCGGAATGAGACCGACTTAACTTAGTCTAATTTAACCCCCAAAGGACACAAGTTTGCGGGTTTACTGCAAAAAAGTCACCCTTCGTCGTATCTTTTCGTTTTCAGAACACCTATCTGTCAGCCTCAGATAGTATCCGAATACTTGGTGTCGACGTATCGAGTAACGTCCAGTTACGCGGCCATTTGGAAGCGAAAGCTAAATTAGCTTCAAAGAAACTATACGTACTCAAAAGGGCAAAGGCTCAGGCGCAGGTCCGACCGCATCTGGAGTACCACTCCCACCTTTGGGCAGGGGCCCCGCAATATCGGCTCGTTACATTTGACCGCATACAACGTAGAGCGACACGAATCGTTGTCGACCAAATTATTTCCGGACAGCTCGATTCTTTGGTCCTACGAAGAGATTGTTGTCCGCTGTGCGTCTTTTATCGTATTTTTCATGGGAATTGTTCGGCTTAATACTGAGCAGCAGCATTCCATCTTCGGACATTGCGATAGAATTCTGAGTTCCACGCCCACCACCTTGATGTTCGTAAATCCACAACAGTGCGGTTTAGACGACACTTCTTACCGCGTACAACTGTATGGTGGAACCAGCTGCCTCCCTCGGTATTTCCAATCCGATACGACTTAGAGGTCTTCAAGAAAATACCTATTCCTTAAAAGCCGGCAACGCGTCTGTAAGACGGCTAGTCTTACAGATGTCTATGGGCGGTAGTTACTACCTACAGGTTGGTAGGTATTCGTTTCTTTCAAGTTATAAGTTTGAAGGGTTATGTTGATTATTTATATATTAAAAAATATAATAATCTATAGTAACCCGGAGGATTTTTGTGATTGTGGTCCCTTTTTCTGACTCAACTGTTGTTCGGAGCAGTATGTGGCCGAATGGCATCACTCACACTTCTTGAGATTTTTTACATTTCCGTTTTATTTTAAATGAATCGAAATTATTTTGTTACTCACACCAAAGCGTGTCGCTTGCTCTGAAGTCGTTTGGGATGGATCCGTTCTAAAGGTCAAGTTTTCAGATGGAAAACTTTGAAACGAAAAAGAATCATTAAACCGTCGGGACTCTTTCTGCAGTGTCGGTGCCGCGTTTGGACTTACATTCATAAATAACGAATTTTATGTAAATAAATAATCATAAATTTAAAATCAAATTACAACAGGCACGTCCAGTCAACACAACTCTAAATACATTACATATGTATTGAAAAAGATAATATTTCGATATCGATCGATCGATCGATCGATTGTAAAATAGAACCACTATTTTACAAGACTTTAAGGAAGTTTATGTATTCCAATGTTACCTGTTTTACACAACGATGTTAAAGGGACCACTTATGGTGAGATTAAGTTATCTTTAGCTATTTTTATTTATTTACTATCTCTATAAGGACGGGACGCATCTTCACCATCTATGAAAAAGAGAGGAGTCCGGGAGGCGGGGGGTTGTAAGGATATATGATTGTGAGGGTTTCTTTGTATGGTACAACTATAAATTACAAATTTTCTATTTATTTTCCTCTATTTATAGTGAAATATCTCACATTTACAGCTTTTTGTTACCCGCGAGTGTCCATGGTTGTTCCATGGCATAACGATGAAATCCGCATTCTTCTTCATGCAGTGGGCCCTGTAATTGTTAAAGAATTCTTTAAGTATAGAACTTCTAGTAAGTCATCATCGTAAATTATTTTGATAGTCGGTAGTTAAAAAGGACCGACATTGACTTCCTTTTATCTTAATTACAAATACCATTTTTAAAGTAATCTCCTATTGAAGCTTTAATTATATATAGAAGTGTGCACACGCGTTACAACCGCAGATTAGAACACTTACGTTTCTAATTTTATACAAGAATAGCGTTGCTTTCGAGCATTCGTTTATCGTTGCCCAGGTTACCTAAGTTTTATCGTTTATTTTATTACTAACATAATAAAAATTATCCTTTCATAATGGTGACCGTTAAACCAAGAGTGAATCACCCTAATTTACTGGTGATTGGTAAGAATATTCCGACGCGAAATCCCGTAACAAAAAGGATGAAAATATTTTTTGTCATAATACAAATAATATCTCTCATGGATTTTGGATTTGTCAAAAGGAACAAACAAAGACATCTGATTTGGAAATTACTTATACTTTTTATTTCAACATTATTAGGTATAACGTGCGTTATAAGAATGTATTACCTGGAGTTGAGTTCGTTTAACGTCATTTGGAAAATAAAAGTAATTTTAGAAGATTATTTTTATGTAATAATTCTGTTGTTCATACCCCATGATAAGAAGTTCTGTAGATTTGTTGAAAATCTACAAGCAATTGATCTAAGAATGGAAGTCAGAAGTTTAAAATTTAACTTAGATATTAAAATAATAATTGTTTTCGTGTTGGTTTGTGCATCTAAAATGACACTTCACGAATTAAACTGCATGTACTTCGGAAACTGCATTAAGTCGGTACCCGATGAAGTTTTATACACAATAATTTACGTAACGTCCGATGTACCTTCTGTTGTACTGCTATTTGTCTTCTACTCGACATATTGCCGTATCGTCAAATTAAACGAGTTTTTGGAGAGAAAAATATTGTTCAATATAAATACTATCGAAGCCAAAACAGTCGTGGTATATTCAAATCAGATTTACATGTCTTTGGTAGATTTGACTGAAAGCGTCAAACACACATTTGATTCTATAGTAAGTACCTCTTTGCCATGATAGTAAATGTTAGTATCGAGAGTCGATCGTATGGGTCAGCGAGATCTTGAAAACCTGATAAAATCCAAATCATTGCGATCTTCCAGACTTGCAAGCGCCACACCATGGAAATATGTTATACTTGAAGAACCACTTGCATATTAGTAAGCTTACCTTCCGATATCCATGATCTCAATATCATCATTATCAGATCCTACTGATCTACTGCTGGACATAGGCCTCTCTTAATGAACGCTAAGATGACCGATCTCTTGTTACTCGCATTCCCACCTGGTGAACGGTAGAACAACACTTGGTTTTCGTGAACGCTGCGTCCACTCCAGAAGTAAGGTTCTGGAGTGCCATCTGATCTTCTGAGTGTATGGCCAGCCCATTGCCACTTCATCTGCCGTCCCGCCCTCCCCCCTCTATTGGTCTACCGGCACTCATCGACCGCATGTAATGCGATGGTACATCTGACAATCCACGGCGGTGTCATATGAAGACAAAGGTATAAAGTAAGTTGCGTCTTAGGGTCAGTGTTCTTTCAAAAATTATAAAGAATCTACTTTAGCCGACTATTCAATTTAATTTTTAATTAATTTTTTTTTACAGTTCTTCATATCAATGATAACGAATATTCCAGGGTTATTGGTTATCATTTACTATACTATTAAGGATATAAAATCTGACGCGGTATGGTTCTTAACATTATTTTATTATTACCTACACATTAAATCCACAAATTTTAACGTTCAGTTCAAAGTAAAAATTCTTAACAAACAAAAAGCGACTACATTGTTCTAATGTAATATTATAATTAGCTTATGAATAAATGAATATTAAAAGCAAAATTATTGTTGATACCAAAATTGCAGAAAACGGGTTTGGCTTATGTTGTTGAGTGTGGATTGGTCTTTCATCTTCTTCTTGTAAAATTTGCGCCTGCAATAGCGGCTGGCTCGTTATCGACTGCAGCATACAAGATTAAAGTCCTTCTACATAATAAACTACTGGATGAAAAGGGTAAGCGGGATACAGAAGATTTAATTAAAATTTGTTTTTGGTAAAAATTTAATTTTCATGATTAGCATTAAAATGTATAAAAGTTCGATACTTTAGATAGAGAGTATCATTAGAAATATCATTATGAGTTTGTCGTAATTAATTATTACAATCAGTCTCAATAGATCTATGTTGATTGCTGGTTAGATTTTGAACAGTAATCTTCTTTTTTGAGAACCCGTTCTGTCTTATAAATCTTCTCACAGAACTTTGATGGCTTCGACAAATTGACATTTTACGAAATAGGGACAATTTATCTTTCTTAAAAAGTGGGCTTCTTGTCATTAACATGTACAAAATAATTTTACCCAACCATTTTTTTCTACTGCTCAACTTATTTCAGTCTACTTAGATTATACAATACATATGCTGTGAAGTTTGATTGACTAATTGAACTTCGTACAGAGACGTGATATAATTGTATTTTTTCCAGATGATAAGCAACTCAAGAACACTTTGAAATTTATAAATTATATTGACGCACGTGCGTTCCAGTTCCACGTGCTGTCCGTTATACCCTTGAACGCCTCTCTACCGGTGCGAGTGATGGACGTGTGCTGCACGTATGTCATTGTGCTCGTGCAGCTGACGCATTTGTACTGAGCGCTTCTTCCCGCTCATTTGTAGAACTTATCAAAGTAGCACATGTAAGGAATAAATGTTGAACATTAACTTTTCATTGTTTTCCTGTAACTGAAATAACAATTCTCTTAAATTAGCGTTGAAGCTAGGCTTCAGGAAGAGGTAGTGCCATGCTGCAGAGGAGGAGGTGATGCCATGCATAGTGCATGACATTACATTCTCCTATGTACCGACCGGGGAGGTACATCTCGCTCACGTAATGGCTCCGTAAATTGACATGGTCCGTGTCGCGTTTCGTGCGGTTTGTGAGTAGTCGGTGTACCATTGAGGGGCGGGGCAAAAGGTGGTCAACACTTCGGCATAGTCGTTATGTGGATGTTCATGGGTGTCGGTAATCGTAAAAAAGGCTCCGATTTCTTGTTTGCCCCCAATTCTATAAAAAGAAAGAAAAAGCTACGTAGCTTAAGTACTGTTACTTACTTGACAGTTGACGTGCTACAAATATTTTATAATAATAAACATTATTATATAGGTTGTTATAAGTGAGTATTTTGCAATACCGATAAAATCATTTTTGAATGAGTGGGAAAACTTGACCTTTATAATGGCGTGATTCAGAAACTATCCCCATACTCTCAGTTATTTAAAATTTGGCCACATGAAATGGAAAGACCTTGTTAACGAATAAGTATTCGGTTTCATGATTTCGTTGCCCAGGCATGCGCTATAAAAAAGGTTTTCTAAGTAATAAATAACTGAACGGGGGAGAATTTCGCCGACAGACCTACAGCTAGTTCTATATTCCACTGATAGCATTTAATTGCATCCTCGTCATTTATCTGATACAGGAAAATCATAGATATCGTACAAACTATATCTACTTCACCCCTCCGGCGCTGTGGCGCACAAACGGACCCCAAGATGTCACTGACACACTAACATAGAAGAGAAGTCCTCTAAGCGTTCAACAAACAGGGGGTTGGTAATGCACTGCGGTACGTTGAACTTGGGGGGTGCAATATACATCGTGACTTTCCTCTGAAATTTCTTTTTTTTGCGCCTACACAACGTGGGCTTAGAAGAGACAGAAAGGATATACTATACTATGTTTATGTTAAATTCAATAATTAATTAGGAATTGGAAACAAACCAGCAGTTCTTGAACTTCCGGAAGCTCAAGAACATGTTTCAAAGACAACCCTAGGAAATATGTCTGCTGTACTGCCCTAATCATTGTCGTGCAAGTGTACATGTGTGTACAAGTGTGCGCAGCTGTGCACAAGTGTGTGCAAATGCGTACAGTTATGTACAAGTGTGTACAAGTGTGTGCAATTGTGTGCAAGTGTATACAAGTGGTATATATACCGGCTATACTCGGTATTTATGTGTGACGTCACTTACTCCATTCACTACGGAGTAGACATTCAATTATATGTTTATTTTTCAGAAATGTTGAACTCTATAAACTTGTTTTTATTTAATACAAATTATGCCTGCGCAACAAACGTTTACCAAAAAAAACGATATCAACTTCGTACCGCCCGGGGTCCATAGACCCTTTGTTAACTTATTATTTATTTGCTAGTCTTTGTACTAAAATTGCTTAAAAATTAAAATTTCTTCTTTTCTATTTTAAACTATGCCACTTCTTGTAGATGTGTAGTAGCACATGGGAACATTTAGTTACAGTACAGAAATATAGAACAAAACATCTGGCATTTTTTCAGTAGTCTATATTAATAGTTTATAAACAGCAAAGGGGAAAAAATATAAGAAATTCTATTCAAATGGAAACATAAAAGATAGAGTTGTAATGAATAGAGGGAAGTAATTATGAAGCATATGTATTAATGCATATGTCGCAGTCGGATTGTCTAAATCGTCGTATTACATTACGGCTAGCTATTTTCATAAAGAAATGCCGTTTTGGTTTGTAGCGGGCCAACGGCTTAAAATTCCGACAAAAACTGTCCGGCTATACATTCAAAGCTGGACGTTTTAAAGTCGTTTTGGTATTTATTAGCCTCTTCTTTAGCTTGCAATTTAAACAGTCGCGAACTTGCATTAAAAATAATGGCGTCGATTCCTGGAAATAAAAATATTATGCCCGGTTAGGGGAGAACGGGAGCGGAGCTCACGCCTAAACCTTCGTATTTTGTTAAAGGCTTGGTTATTTTTTTACACAAAACATTTGGCCTAGTGTCATGCTTGTACCGAACTAACACTGCCGTATACATAAATTCAAGTCATTCAATGAGGCTAACCGTCTACCGCAATTTGAAGAAGGTCTCGCAATGACGTCGTATGCTTATGCGTGTGTGCGTGCGTGTGTGTGTGCGTGCGTGCGTGCGTGTGAGTGTGTGTGTGCGTGTGCCTGTGCGTGTGCCTGTGCGTGTGCATGTGTATTTATGTGTGTGTGTGTGTGTGTGTGTGCCTGCGTGCGTGCATGCTTGCCTATGGGCGTGTGCGTGTGCGTGTGCGTGTGCGCCTGCGCGTGCGCGTGCTTGTGCGTGTCAGACGTCTCGGATAACACGTGAGGAACTTTAGCAGGAAGTAGTACATTTGCCACATTGAGAGCGAGTCGGGCGCGGACAACAGCGCGGACGACACGAGATCCGGTGTGCAGTGCGAGTACATATATAGAACCCACGTTCAGCAGTAAAAGAGCTGGTGACGATGACAGGTGAGTCCCAGGTGACAGGAGTATTTTTGGATGATTATTATTATTTGTGTATTTATAGGCAAGCAGTTAGTTCTAAATGTTAAACAAAACATTTTTAAAATATCATATTCTACGGTAAACAATAATTACCTGTGTTATCTTTATCCCTTGTTATTCGAGAGCCTTTTAAAAACACCCGCTATTTAAAAAAACGTCCCGCCATTTTCCTCATGTTTTTAAATGCCCGCAGGCAAAATGTAATTTAATATATGCCTTGGGTGAAAAAATATCATAAACAATATTTATAAAATGTTAACAAATACAATACTGAGCGAGGCGGGGGCTGCTACTGCTCTAGTGCATTGTGTAGTCAGATCCGGCGAAATACGGACGTGAAACTTACTGGCGCAGCCGTGCGATTTGTGGCACGTCGGGGATAGAAGGGACTAGAGAAACGGACTTAAACAGCAGAAGGCGCCGACTGCTCCTCCTTTGAAGTTTTATAAAAATGTTTATTAAGCTCTTAATACCCTCACAAAACTGTTGATCTACACACACATTCATGCCACTTGCTCAACGGGGTGAGCAGAGCGACCTGAGCGTCACATGTCAGGATCCTTACCGATCCGCCTCCTCCATCACGGCTGATCACCTGTTAGTCATGATTCACCCGAGACCGGCTCCTGCCCTCAGATTGTCCTAATCCTTAAATTATATTGATGAATTTAATTTGAAATTTTGGAAAGAGGTTGTGTCATGCATGGTGCATGATGCTACATCCTACTATGCAACGGAATTGGGCCTGGAGAGGTACGTCTCGCTCACTTGATACCGGCGTAAAGTGACAGTACCACTATTTTTCGTGGGGTTTGTGAGTAGCCGGTGACCCATTGGGGCGGGGAGGTTGATAAGAAGGCATCGCATCTGCGTAACAATCATGCGTATGTGGCATGGCCGTCGGTAGTCACGAAGGGGCTCCGATGTCTCGTTTACCAAAAAAACGTAATCTTTATTTTTGAAATAAATATTACAACAGGAATTAAGTGTACCTCACTTGTAGTAAATAGCAATATCCGTGGTAAATACCACATAAATATATTGTGCGCAATACATGCTGGACAATTATAGGT
Source organism: Eumaeus atala (assembly GCA_017140195.1). Lineage (NCBI taxonomy): Eukaryota > Metazoa > Arthropoda > Insecta > Lepidoptera > Lycaenidae > Eumaeus > Eumaeus atala. Next base: position 33,503 of record JAFELO010001969.1, read on the forward strand.
GACGACACGCTTCTCGAACACAGCAGCAGAGCTCCTGGCTGCCATCTGTTTATTGACTGTATAAGTCATTGAACTATTATGAAACTGTCTCCGCTTTTGATGTCTTAAGTTTACGCGAATGTTAGTCATTACAATAAAACTACTTTTACGGATTTGACCATGGTTGCTGTTAAGCTCCTGAAACGTCGGGGTACATAAATAATTTAATAAACCGCGATAAAATCCGTAAGAGTAGTTTTATTGTAATATCTCTGCTTTGATTGAGGAGGGAAATTAGAATCTCTACACAATACTGTGTACCACACATGTATTACGCCATTCCGGTTCCATCGGCAATGCAGCCTAAGATCGCGTCGGCCCGAAAGCAGAAGCTACAGACATAAAGTCTGCAATGCTCCAGTAGCATTGCATCTTATTTACAATACTTCGTTACTAAGTACGACATTTGCATCTTATTTACAATACTTCGTTACTAAGTACGACATTTGACGGTCGTCCATGTTCCATATTTCTTTTTTAATTACTGGAATTTAAATTTTAAAGGCAATAAAAATACCTGCTTAATCTCACGGATTATCATAGCTGAGATCAAATAAAAAACTTGAGTAATTAGCAAACGCTCAGCAGACGAAAGTAATTATAAAACTTGTTACGAGATAAGCTACAGGAGAAAGACGGCTCTAGATAATAAGTGTCCTCGACTTTGTGATTATCACATTATTTAAAGTACATTATTTTGTATCACAGTTTACGCAACGGCAAGCTAAGGGGAGGGAGGCTGATGAGCAGTCAATACATATTGCAGCCGTGCAAGTAAATGGAGGCCGACATGTCACCCTGCTTCTTTTAGTCCCCAGTTAGATGTGCTCTGCGGTGCAGTCCGCTCTCGCAGGCAGCCACGCTCAAGTAACGTCATGGAACACAATACGTTAATTGCATCTTTTATTTTTGTAGAGAACAGATGAAGTTTCGCGCGAAGTGTCTTAGGATTTATGGTTCCGTAGCCAACGAACAAAATATGTTCATCCGTATATCACTGATTTGCCTCCGAGATTTTGAGTACTGTCTGTACTAATATGTTTTAAATTTAGAATTAAACTCTACACTTGATGTAGTGTGAGAGATAAAAAACATCGTGACAGCAGCTGTATGGGTCGTTATTGGATTGGTTTTATTAAATGTTATGGAGTTTTTGGATAAGATGAATTCCTACTTACTTCGTGTGATATTCTTATCTAAAATGATATTTGGTACACTTCTTTTCTAACTACTGGAGGAAAATTAGAAAGAAAATTGCATTTATAGGAAAGAAAATAATAATGGAACGACAATTGGTCTATACAAAGACGATTTGGTTGGTAATGAATTATGCCATTTTTTATCTGCTGCTGCGGTAACCTGGTAGACGTATCCAAGTCACACTTGGCCGGTATTTAGCTAGATCCCACCGATCGGGCCAACCAGATCTCTTTCTCGAGGGTACACGATTGGACAGGAAGTGATTGATAATGATGAACCCATAAACCAGAGCTCATAGCAAAATAGCTTTTTATTAAAGTTGAAAAGCTAGTACATGCCGTATTGTTTGTACCCGCGAAATGACTATTCCGGAGAGCATATTTGTTGTAGAGTATCACCGACATTCATCAATTAATTCCAAATTATCCATGCGAATATTGTATCTACTGAATAAACACTAAAGCTTATTTCAGCGTGCAGGTATATTGGATGATGATGCAGCCGCGTGGTACACTGTTGAGGGGTAACAGCTTTTGGTACTGTGCGTTAATGGATCTGAAGCGCAACATTGTTTTCAGATAGATCGAAACAAATGGAAAACGGACATTCGCAATCAGAAGGGAGTTTTTAAGAGACTAGCTTCCGTTTCGACATCGCTACATATTGTAAATACATTGTATGAAGAATATATAATTACGAGTATATTTATAGGATAGACAAGGCAAACGAATACACGGAGCCATCTCGTGGCTACCGACGCCCATTAACATCCGCATGGTTGTGCAAATTCATTGTCCTCCTTCACATCATGCTCCAAAATAAGCTACCGGATACTTGCAAAATTCATGAAGCGTATAACCACTTATCATGTGATTCTAATTATAGTGAAACTATTATAATGAAATTAGGTTTTGGGTGTCTGTTCATACCAACAATCTTGTAGAGCATTTCTGCATTGCAACTGAATAACGCGCATCTGGATCGCCATCCAGATATATCCTCAGCCTTATAAAATAAGAAGCTCTATCACATTTTATGGTTTCTTTGCCTTCTAAGAATTATATATTTTCTTTACCGATAGTGAAGTAAGTGTGTATAGTGTCTTAGGATCAGTGTGATAACGAGAAATGGGAATCGCATGTAATAATAAATATCTGTGGACTTATCACACCACGTCGGCCTAGCGCCAAGTTAAGTGCTGTAACGACTTGTGTTACGGGAACCAGACAACGGAAATACGTTGTGAGTTCTATTTATAATATTGTCTGTAGAGGGTACACAGTCTACGATGTATCTCCCCTCGTGCACCACCGGCACTAAAAACACGAGTGTTTACAAACCTTTCGATAACCTGACCGCTTTCACGTTATAGTTATGGTAATACATTTTCCACTGAAGGATGATCGAGATATGACAGATATGGGAGTTCTATGAATAACTGAATACTTCAAAAGTGAACGCCAATTTTATCTCAAATCAAACCGATTCAAAGGGTCCTCATATTGATCTGTAATCGAAATTTATCACGAGGACTATGAGTCTTAGCTGCTAGGGTTTAGGTGTATTTTGCCACGACTCATTTTGTGATGGTGTACGTATTCTATTTACCTTTGCGGTCGTAAATGTCAAGTGCAATGAATTCAACAAAATACATAATTGTAATTCACGTGTTATATTAATGTTATAATTGTTACATAATTTTTTAATTTAAAGTATGAATGTAGCTGTCAGATATTTCCTCGCTGACATATTTTCGTGATTTCTTTTCTTAATCAAGGGTTTTTATACAACTACGAGTAGGAGGGGACAAACGTGCCGCGAGAGCTTTTTGATCAGTGCGCCCAAAGATTTCAAGATGATCGCTCTTCATTTTTCATCCATCCAGCGCTTCAATGGGCCTCCGAAAAAGCACCCTAAACTACACAAAATATGTCTATATGCACAGTTATCGCTTTATAGTGGTATCATATGCGCGACACAGACATCTCGACCGTACGAAGACTCAAGCCAAGTCAATTCGTCAGCGATGCGGAAGGGTACTACTTCCTAAAGAAAACGTGACGCCTTTATTTAGCCCCGTGGACCAGAATATAAATATAAAATTCAGTCTTTTACGACCTATCTGGAGATAATCCCAAATGTTTACCTTATAACGTAGAGGGCCAAATGTGCACAGAACAAATTTTAGTAACGACAGAGCCCGTCATAAATTAATTATTCGCACAGCCTCTGAATCTGAGGTTACGCAAGTTGTTGCCCGCCTTTTGTAACATTTTGTTTAGCACACAGTTGTTTACATTTAGACACGATATGCTTTTATTGCTTTTATTCTACTGCAATGATTGGTTTGATCCACTTTCTCATTCTACTCGTACAGAGTCACAACACAGGCGCTATAATAATAACATAACATTAAGATCACTACAATATCGAGTGTCAAAAAATGCTCTACAGAAACATCTCAAAAATATATCCTTTTTTACGATATGAATTGTTCCATCTTGCACTCTCCTTGTTACTTGTGCGGCAAAATAAATAGGAAATTGAGTTATCAGTAAGCCATCCATTAATCCGAAATAAACTACGGAGCCGATTCGTGTATTTAAATTCGACTTATGGGCTGATGTAAATCACAAAGGATTCATGTAAATGGTGTTACAGTTGTTTTCCCGCCCATAATAGCTCTCCGACAAACCAATAGACAACACAATGTCGATGTAGAGCTAAGTACATGTAGACATGCTCGGAAAATAATATAATACTGGTTTATATGTCTGTGTCCGTTTCTAAGTGCTCGAAGGTTCTGCTGATTTTGATAAATGTTCTTAGTACTTTCAATTCATTATTATATTAATACGTAAGGTGGTATATTATTTTGTATTATATATATATTACTCATTATACAACTGCCGCAATAAATATTATTATTTGTGTTTAATTTTCATTGTCAGCAAAGAAACGGTAGTAACCTTATGGGCTCTTGCTTACTGTGCCTCCGCTATACGCAATGATCTAACTAAAAGCTGGTGGGTATCTGTCTATGTCATGTAGGCCAGGCTGGAGCCAGCAATAAGGGCCCGGCTTATCGTCGAGATGACATGCTACTAACAAACCCGATCTTACCTCAGTATTTTAAGGCGTCTGAATCCTTCCTACGCCTATGAAGTTTCTCCCTATACTAGCCGGAATGCAGTTTGCCAGTGCGACGTACATGCTTTCTTCACACAAAAAATAATATATTGTCACTCTTCACAATCTTAGCAAAACAGAATCAAAATAAATATGCCTATTCTACTTCGTTCAGATACGTGTGTAATGTTCAGTAAGGACATTGCATAATACTTTAAGTTAAGGCTTAGTATGGAATGCTATATGTAAACTGATTTTCAGTTTTCACGGGTGTACATATCGAGTCCAAGGACTATCAAAGTATATCTTGTACACCAAGTTCAAACTTGAGATGTGATGCTACAATTGCTATTACACAACTATTTTTTCGAAAGAATCGATGGAGCAAACTTATTATATTTTCAAATGTCTTGTCTATCTCTTTCACACACTTTATTTGTTATACCCAAAACGGGCATCAATCAAACGCGTAAATTGCTTCGCTCGACACGACAGCTTTAAAACGCAATCCCCTTAAAGCTCAATGTATAAACCGAAATATGGGGTTGGTGATTGACTTTTATGATGTATGCTCACTTTAATACTTGTAAGAAAAAATAATTGTCCTTTCAGTGAGTTTATTTCATTAAGCTTATCCTGACCGCTGATATACCTCCTTAGTTTCAATACTATTTACGAGTAAAATCGGAATCATAATTTTATTACAATAAATACCTTCTACTTACACACATGTATGTATAAGTGTACAAGAGGTAGCCTGTCAGATATTGTTTCAGCTTAATGTTAAACGCTTTTTTGCAAATATTTTAGTTTCACAACATAAACACAAACATAAACTTTAAAATAATGCCATTCACGTAATCAATTTTGTTGATGTGTAATTGTTGTTGGAGGTAACATTTAATTATGAAGGTAGATTTAAGAGTTCTAAGCACATATGACACATTTCATAAGTATGCGTATGTTGTATATTTGTATGTTTGTCTTTCAATTTTACGTCAAGTAAGTGTATTTAGATTTTTTTAAGATTTAAATCAAGTAAAATCCAATTGAAGGAGTACTGTAATCTTCATTGAAATATATCACTTTGTTTTTGGGACATTGCGACTTAAAAACTACAAGTGATAGACGGTTGAACCGTCTGTCACACCTCCGAGTCGCTAGCTCGTACAAAGCGTCAGAGAGGTGTGACAGACGGTTGAACCGTCTGTCACACCTCCGAGTCGCTAGGTCGTACAAAGCGTCAGAGAGGTGTGACAGACGGTTCAACCGTCTGTCACACCTCCGAGTCGCTAGCTCGTACAAAGCGTCAGAGAGGTGTGACAGACGGTTGAACCGTCTGTCACACCTCCGAGTCGCTAGCTCGTACAAAGCGTCAGAGAGGTGTGACAGACGGTTGAACCGTCTGTCACACCTCCGAGTCGCTAGCTCGTACAAAGCGTCAGAGAGGTGTGACGTGCACATTCATCATTACCAGCCGCTGCTTTACGGTGGCCAATCAGTAGCACTGTCTCATGGACATTCTTGTTAAAATAAATGAATATTTCCATTCAGTAAAACTAGCTGACCATAGCACTTACTTAGAGCAAGAGTTATTTTCACTGCAGGCCGCATTATAGCTCCAACCGTTACACCTTGGTCGTGAGGACAAGTGATGTGTAATGCAACAATATTGGCTCCGTCGCTTTTTAGTTTTATTCAAAACAGGAGAAGACCGAGTCCGACATGACTTCGTGTCGACACAATCAGTGACTCGAGAGCGAGGCTCTTGTCCGTGCCGCTGCTGCCATATTTTGTACCATACTTCAAGTAAGAAAAATAGTTGGTCAACTATTTTTTTTTTTCCCGAGTAACTCGAGGCACGGGATTTAACAATCCTGTGATGTTGAACTTCACTTGACACGATTTTTACACGATGTAAATAATAATGTTATGACTACCATATTAATTAGCTGCTATGTCTAAGTGCCAAAAGAAAATATCTTTGGACACCCCAGAATGCCTGGCGACCTCTGATGTTTACCTCAGATAATTTGGGACCATTATAATCTCAAATTATCTGTGAAGAAAGGGATTTTATTATAAATTTTATATGCATATTTGGTAGTTGATGTCTTAAGTTTACGCGAATGTTAGACATTACAATAAAACTACTTTTACGGATTTTGTCACGGTTTATTAAATTATTTATGTTGCCCGACGTTTCAGAAGCTTTACAGCAACCATGGTCCACCCGTG
>JAFELO010001969.1:40154-78942 GCA_017140195.1 Eumaeus atala
ATATATGTTAGGATTAGCCATGATTTACAATTTGTGGGTGTAATCAGAGAACAATTTCATTTACAAATTAATCGTAATGAAAAAGACCTATCATGACGTTACACAGAATAAAAGCGATTCGTCGATATCGCGGTGCGCGCTCGATGTCGGTTACAGGTTGAATACCGCCAACATGGCGGCGCGGACCATCGACTGGCGCCACATTGCGCCGTCCTATACATACAACAAACCCCCAAAACAGCTAGGTGATCGATTACATCAAAATCTACCGTACAGATAAGGTAGCAATCCAGCACGGGTGGAGTAGATACGAATTATAAGGAGTCTTTTAATGTGTTACAGATGTAACGAGTGATTCCAAAATCCTACAGTACATGTATCCTAATAATAATTTTCGATATTTAAGATTTAGTTCAGGCCTCGCAGTTGTATAATGCAAGCAGTTCCAAAGATGACAAGTGATGACTTGTTACTGCTTACACTTCGATTAATAATTAATTAATCAAGGCACAGTGAGATAATAAATTTAATAATCATTACACATTGATTTGCAATAAAACTATATTTTAATATTATATACAGAAGAGTATGCAAAAGTAATTAATTCCATAAGTTGCGTTTTCGGGGCTCAGCCACTTAAAGTACACAGTGAGATTATTGAAAGTCTCTTTATCATATGATATGAAAAAGTAGGATTTGTATTGGTATCTTGGAACAAGATGTGTGGTGTGTGTGAGAGCATTAATCTAAATTAAGCTCTAGTTATCGTCAATATAATATTAGTTTTAGTTTTTAGTTAATTATGAAACAATTTTTAGATATGTGAATGTAATCTGAGGGCCACGGTAGTGTCCCCGCCAAGTCGAACACAAATAGCGGCTTTATATTATATCAGTTACCTTTACTGTTGATGATGTTATAAATGAGTAATGAAGTAGGCTCATAAGTGAAGTCAGACAAAGTGCTAATATCAAAGCCCATATTCCCTTTCACCGACGCTCAATTAACTTGTTATCATGATCACGCGTCACAAGCGCCACAAGCGCCACAAGCGTCGGTGGTCGCCGAGCTTCGATTAAAATGTTCACCAAAGGTTGGCATCATCAAAGGGATGTCAGCTTATTCATTTGAATGGAAAATGTATCGCGTTTTAGTGAGGGCAGTAAAGTTACTGGATGTGACATTAACAATAATTTATACATTAAAGATGACGAAGAATCGATAGGCGATCATATATGGGTTGGGTGTAACTTATTTTTATCATCATATTATTTTATTTCATTTCAAACATAATCCCGGATAAATATTACAATAAAAAAATTGTAAATAAAACTTTATTTTAAAATAAACGTGGTTTTGTTGTGAATATTTTGGATGGGGTTTGTTATTACAGCATTTTCCAATAGGTAACAACCGAGTGCTGCTGCCTCGAGGTCACGTAACGTAAAGTAAGACTTACTCTTCAATCATGGTGAGTATTCAGTTTTATAAAAATAAGTCATATCCAGCAAGTTGTATCTCGGTGTTGTTATGATTGAGTGTTTATTGAATTAGGCTTCCAGTTATGTTCTGTTTTATATTAAACTGCTTTTAAGGCCTCCAACATGGCGGACTTAATGAAAAGAGTTTTTAGTATGCACTGAGAGTTTCAGTTTCAATTAAAATTTGTTTTGTTTTTGTTGCACCTCAGAATTGTTTTAACTACGTGTGTGATTATTGATTTTTTGCATCTTAAACGTCTCAGATTTTGCGTTCATAGAAAGAGGGTTGTAAACATTTCCTGTATATCCTATACAAGCCTGTATTCAGATGTGATTCTACGTAGACATTTACAATCATGATAAATCCTGTCAGAATTATCATCATCAACTTTTTCATCTCTCCGCCGTTAATCTTTCTCTCTAAATGAACGCACTAAGAACGCCTCGACAATGATCTCACCAGAAAGATGTCCGACAGGTTAATGTTGTATATTAGAAGAAAGTATGTTTAGGGTAACGATAAAGGAACTCATATATAACTGCAAAACTCTATGTCTAGAGCCAATGCTCTGTTTAAACTTAAACTTCTTTCCTTGAAATGTACACCACACCTTCATTAAGTCCAACCCCATATTTCTCATATAGAAAGTAAGTCAAGTGGTGAAAACGTGATGAACTTCATACTTCACCCACACTTTTCTCCCCCAGCATTATAATTTCGAGGGGTTTACTTATATTTATGGATATCTATACACAGGTGATGAGTATGGTTCATCAAGTCAAGTATTGTGGAAAATGACACAACTGAAAGTGTGAAGCTGTTTCTTTAATGCATCCAACTTTTGAATTTTTATTCTTAGCGGCAAAAATTCTTTTCGTCGGTCGTTTTGAAGGTCAGTCCAAACAGCCGTAGTCCAAGTCGCTTGTGGCGCCGGGACCTTGCGCTGACTGACCTTAAGAAAGAGGTCTTTGGGGCTTGTACTCAACACAGGACCGGTGGAAGCTAATGTAAGTATTTTCCCGTACCAGCAAAGAGCGGAAAATATCTTTGTGTGATCCTGTCAGCAATATCAACTTCGAAAAATTATACTAAACCATCATCACCATGATTATCAGCCCTTACCGGTCCACCGCTGGATACAGGCCCCTTTCAATGAACGCCAAGACGACCGATCTCCTGCTACTCGCATCCATCCCGGACCGGCTACTGCGCGGAGGTCGCCTTCCCACCTCGTGAACTATCGACGAACACTACATTTTTCTAAACGCAGCCTCTACTCCAGAACATTAGTAGCCCATCTGCCATCTGTCCTTCTGAGTATCTGACCAGCGCATTGCCACTTCGACGAGGTTATTCTTTGCGTGAAATTGGAAGCTTTAGTTCTCTCCCTTATGAATTCTATCGGACAAAGGAACGCCTAACGAAGCACGTTGAACAGCCCGCTGAGCTGCCGCAAACTTGCGGACCAGTCCCAAATTAAGGGTCATGTTTCCTATAATATAAATAAATAAGTAACTAAAATACATACGGCGGGACACAAGCCGTTCTTAAAAGTTCTACAGAATTTCAGTGATGTTACGTTTATATAATCCACTACCGAAAAATCTCAACAAAATACCATACCAGTTCATTCTGAAGTGAACTAAAAGTACTTGAATAGGGCAACATTACATGTTTACGCCATCGGGAATTTAAAGTTGCATAATCGTCGCCTGCGGGAGGATCGTGATGTTGATTTTTGTATCCAAGTCGCAGCGCGCAACATTTGCAGAGGACGTATTATGCATAAAGCATCGTGTTTGCAGTGGTTATACTTACTCCCCGGTTGTGGGGAGTTTACAAAGCCTCAGCGAGTAATTAGAGAAAAATGGGGAATATCTAGGTCATTGTGTGTGTGTGCGTTACGGGACTGGCATGTGTGCGTGTCAGTTCAATGACATTTCAAGGTGTGACAGTAAAATTAATAAGGAATAAAAATCGCATGACATTTGAATGAAGCTAGACTAATATATTCTTTTATAATAATTACTGTAATTGTCATATTACTGCGAGGTTATTATTATTATTAGCTATTGCAGGGTGTTGAAAAAGTATTACGAAATGAAAAAAAATACAAGTTACCAAAGAGCAACTTTTAAAAATACTCTAAAGCATTTTTAAAGGTTACTTAGATATATAATAAATAGTTCGACTCACACGAGGTCAATTTCATTTTTTTTCATATAAATCAAACAAATAGTTTGATTTATATGAAAAAAAATGGTACCATCATATTAAAGGCAAGAAGATGTTGATTCTTCAAAAAAGTACTGTTATAAGTAAATCAATGTTGTCATCAGATGATGTCAACATTGATTTACTTATAACAATACCTACGACCAACTTTTGTCGATTAATTCATTAATTTTGTCATTAGATGATGACAACATGAATTTATTTATAACAATACCTACGACCAACTTTTGTCGATTAATTCATTAATGTTGGCATTAGATAATGACAACATGAATTTATTTATAACAATACCTACGACCAACTTTTGTCGATTAATTCATTATTTAGAGAAAAACAATCTTATGGGACTTGTTTTTTTATTTAGGTATAAAGGGGCAAACGACTAGTTATTTCTTTCTGAGGACTACCAGTGCCTCTAAACATCCGCATAATTATTATGCAGATGTGATACCCACCTTCCCTCTTCTACCACAAAGAGCCACCGAAGTGTCTTGATTCTTGAGTGGCTCATGGGGAAAAATATCACGTGAGCGAGAGTTACGGCCCTGTCGTGCCGGCCCAGGACGGCTGCACTACACGACTGCTGGGAGTGAAGGTTGCGGACTCCTGCATTCCCTTTTAACTCAAAAATAAGTTAAATAATTTTAATGCAGTTTCAGTGAAGTGTGTGTAATTTATTGGTATTGGTACTTTGATAATAGTTACGTTTATTAAGGTTTCTGAAAGTTTTAAATATGTTGCTCCTATTGTGATATATGACATGTTAGTCACTCTATTAGAAATTCATGCAAAGGTTGGTGGAACACCACAGATATGTAGTAATAATAGATATTTATAACAATATGTGAAATTATCACAACTCGTTAACCTCGGCGTGTGTTAAGTACGTAAGATACTACACAATGGCCAATATATTTAATACTTTGTAAACTTAATTTTTTATATAATTCTAATAAAGAAAATTTTATATTATAAGACATGTCTAAACATCCATGACCCGGGCGGGATTCTTGGTGCAATGTAAATTTTAAGTACTTCGACCTCTGTTTAATAACCACGAGCGACATGAGGTGTAAAGATAAGTCCATGGGGTAGGTCAGGGCTGACTCACAATAATTAATTGTACATTTCACTGAAGCGTATTTATTGTAAATAAAACAATCATGTTACCTTTAAATTTGCATACGAAATTATTATAATTGGTTTTACTGTGTTGTGGTTATACTAATTATACAAATAGGGGGGCATGGGGGGGGGGGCTGGTTAGTTCATGTCTGTATTGTAGCTCCTTAATAGTTTCTGTGTTTAAACATGTGCTGTATGCAAATACGTTACGTTTCCTTAAGCCCTGGCAGCTCATTCTTATTTACTATCAAAGTCTTACAGTCAAAGAGTTATAAAAGCCGTTAATCCACTCCAGAGATAACTCCAGTAAGATAAAAACCTTTTGTTTGTAAATATACCTTTTGTGTGTAATAGACGTAATTAGCAAAACTACGATTTGTATTGTATATTTTACTGGCAATACGCAGTACAATTTAATTTGTACACAAGCTGCAGCATTCCCATGTTTCATCAAAATCCGTTCAGTAATTTAGGCATAATAGAGTTACAAACATCCTTACATCCATCCAAGCAATCACATTTATAACATTAGTAAGACTGAGTAAGATTGTATACATGAGTGTGACAATCTGTTGACACGACATGTCATATACAACGTCATACATATTACCCGCGTACGAATATCGAACGTAACTCAATAACACTCGAGCACAATAAACGAGGGTGCAATTTCATCTAAATGTCACAAATGCATTCCACGCTGCTTTGCAACAGAAGATAGGTAGTTCTGCATAGTGTCTGCTTCAGAGATATATTTGTTAACTCGTCTCTTAACTCGTAACTCGTAACCCTTGAAGAGCCACCACTAGCAATATTTTTTTATTATATTCATATATTATATAGGTGTTTTCGGAGTCTTCGCAACCGACGTGTTTGTATGAAGAGCGTTGTGCAAGTGGAAGAAGCAATGTAAGGATCGTGAAATGTGGCGCTCCGTTCTCTCTGCTTCCCTGTTAGGGAACTGGCTTGATGATGTGTTGCTGTTGTTGTATATTATATAAATGTGTTACTTAGTTACTCGAGCTCCAGATATTTTGGGTGCCGGCGTTCGTTTGGGTGGGCGCGTCGGTGTGCGTGTGCTGTGCGTATGTGTGTGTGTGTGTGTGTGTGTGTGTGTGTGTGTGTGTGTGTGTGTGTGTGTGTGTGTGTGTGTGTGTGTATGTGTGTTGGTGTGCGTGTGGGTGTGCTTGTGGGTGCGTGTGTCGGTGTGCGTGGAGCTGTGCGTGTGCTGTGCGTATGCGTGTGTGTTGGTGTGCGTGTGGGTGCAATAATCCAAATGACTAAATCTTTTCATTACCTGTTTGTTGTTTAGCTGACGTCCATAGCATCCATCACGCCAGAAGATGCGGATGAGTTTCCTGTAGTAACGATGTGGGTGCGCCGTGCATGTAACGCCAATGGCTATGCCTCCAAACTCCGTCCGGGTCATGGATATGCTGTGCATTGTATATATTTGTATAGTACATTTCTTAAATACAAGTCAACGGTGATAAAAACAGCGATGCCCCACATCTTCCCCCGTGAAGGACACTGCCCTGATCACTAACTTAAGAAATAGTACACTTCATTTTCCTACTTCCTCAAGATTTGTTCTATCAATTCGTGAAAACCGCATCATAATCTGGTATACAGATTTTGAAAAAGCGATCATATACAGACAGATAGTTCTGGGGACTTTGTTCCATAACACTTATAGACGAGCTATCGTCGGCTCGCAATAGTATGCCGTAAGACATAATGCTTTGGAACTTGAAAGAATAATAGAACTAAATAAACTGAGAACTCAATTTAAAATTTTAATTGAAAAAGTAGAATTACCTTGCCATATTTTCAATGATCTTTTTTTGCGTATTTTTTCTAACAGCAGAATATTTTCTACCCCGTATCAGTAGTAAATATGTTATGCATGAATTCTCTTTTTTGAATACGAAGATGGTCTGTAGTATTGATGTTACGTTAGAGTTACTCCCGTATATACAGGAACCGAAAATACTAGACAATTTCGCAAATGGCCAAAAACAAAGCAAATTGTAAACTCGATTAAATGACTGCTACACGCACAACAGTACAGACATTGTGTCATTGTGTACCCTTTCGCCACCCTGTCATTGCGATGTGGAATGACGTCATTGAATCCAGAGATGGATTTGGCCCATAATTCCCGAACGCAATGCCTCTACCACAAGGAACATTACTTTCAATACTTCAAACGAACGCTGTACATTACTGATGTTCTACTACACATATCGCAGAGATGTGCTCTAAGTCAGCAATGTGCACAAAATGAAGCGGATGCGACGTGACGTGGAAATCCAATTTCGGAGTGACGTGTGTCATTTAAGGCACTGATGGGCGGACATTAGGGCGTCTGTATTGTGACCGTCCATTTGTAAGGGCTCCGCGTAATTTTGCAAATGTACGCCAACGGGTTGGATGGAAAAAATGTAAAAGCCTAAATATTTCAATCGGCAACGCCAAATGGGTCTCGCTTTAATTTTGTCCATCTAATCTTTGGCAATCGCAAATGTCAAATGCGATGAAAATGTCATTATTCCATTGTATGCATATCCTATAATGGGACGTACACATTATTTTTACTAGGCGCTTCTTACTTTCTTGGCGACCGCAGTAGATGGTGGCCTCATATGCTAGACAACATTTGTCCCTCTCTTTCGCGACAATAGACCGAGAGAGAAAAGGTTAGTTTTAATAGCCGGAAAGATGAAATCCAGAAGGACCCAAGCGGCTCCAACCATTTATCTTTAAACGTTATCTACTTAGAATTCAATATACAATTTTTTTTATTTACCCATACACAGTATAGATTGAATTCACTGGTCACATGCCAAGGCTACTTGTATCCAGTCCGCAGTATATCCTGCGCTATACAACCACTGCGCTTTTGAAATACTTAGCGCGAAGGTCGAAACGGAAATAATAATTCCTTTTTATTACACAGTTTCGTATAAATTTTGCTCCCTTGGTGTGGGTGTAGACCTTGTCTTCTCAATGTGATCGCGTAGGAAGCTGGCCTTGCCCTTGGCCTTGGCTTTGAGACTCGGATTCAGGATTGTTCCCTACTCGACATTTTACTTTAAACTGACACGTGTATAGTTCTGATAAATGAAATTAATTTATCTTCTTTGGTTTGTACGTGCTTAAGAAATTGCATGCGGATTATATTCAGCCCTTTAAGTTTAATTTGACGCTTAGGTTCAGCGCTCGCTGATTCACAGATTACTCTCTGGATAATCCAGACCGTAATAATATTTCACATATGTATATGTAGGGATATACTACTATTATTTACAGAATTTATCTCTAGCTACTTTTAATCCATTATAAAATTCAACCAAAGGAGCGTTAAATTTTGGGGTTAAATTTCTTCAAATGATTATTCTGAGATGTTGTGCTGTCATAGATGATATAAGGCTGTAACCTAACACGTTTTATAACGCGATGTACTGAGCACTGTTATTCCTAATAATGACAGACCATCTGGACTAATAATGACAGACCATCTGGACTAATAATGACAGACCATCTGGACTAATAATGACAGACCATCTGGACTAATAATGACAGACCATCTGGACTAATAATGACAGATCATCTGGACTGATCTAAGACCGGGTCTGAGGTTTGAGTCTTGGACCGGAAGTAGCACTTGTGCACTATAACATGGATAGCGTACTGTTTAAATCTCTGCACAGTACACAGAGAGTTCACTGTGGCCGAAGCTCACATATGAATTAGGTGGATATTATTGTCACTTTTCTATATATTTTCAGTTTTTGTAGAATTTGGTTTTGATTACGATGTACCACTAGAATAATAATAATAATAATAATATGTGTGGATTTATCGCACCACGTTCGACAAGTCCTGTGCTGAGTACCGTAGGGCCCTGTAACAACAGGTACTACGCTACGGAAGTATATTTAATATTTTTACAAATTTAATATACTTTATATATTTAAGATTTTTATTATAAGAATACATAATAATACATTTAAAGACATCCATGACCTAGGCGGGATTCGAAACCGCGAGCTCTGGCGTAAAATGCGGACTTAGCGCCACGTTACCAACTGAGCAACTCTATACTGAGCCTCTATATATTACCTGTTAAGAAATATGTTACCCTCTGTCGGTACTTTTCTCCATCAGAGCACCGGAAACTCACAAACTACTCAGTAAATGATAGTTTTGTTGTAATTTATGTCAGCATCGTGTAAGAGAGTCCCCGGGCTCGTCGGTCTAGTTCGATGTGATGTAGTAAGTCAGCACCTTTACTTCTACGTCACATGAGAGTTGATGTTCCTGACTCTCGTGTGGTTCAAGAGTAAAGTCACAAGCGGAATACACCCGAGACCGTGACATTCCGCCAAGGCCGCGGTAACGAGGACGCAGCACAGCTTCTTACGTAGTTCCATGCACAATATAACAGCTCCTACACTTTCACTATAATGACATTAAACGAAAACATCATCAGCATCATTGGACTTTATTAACGTAGTGTTTGGGGGAGGTCATTTGGATACCGCTGCGCGCTGTGTTTAGCTGCACTGCAGCCACATACATATTTTCACGTCAGACGCCTTGTGCGGTGGGCGGTGGAGACCGCATGTCCCGGTCGTGATCCTTGCAGCCTTGTCCTGCTACTCTCACATTCTTTACTCTCTTCATATAAACGATACAATATCTAATTATGATAGTCGTTATAGCTACTACACCCGTACCAGTTTTAATTTGGTATCCCATTGGAACGCATCATTATAGACCAAGAAAAGAAGCCGAAAAGGAAGGATTTATGATTATTACTTAGGCGTAGCTGGTGCCCGCTGGCACACGATCCTCCACACGTCTTGTTCCACTGGCGGTCGTCTCCGGCTGGAGCTGCCGGCACTCTTAGCCCGATACTATGCACACAACAGTCGTAAACAATATTTACCTAATTGATTGCACTTCCTGGTGAGAGTTGCACTTGGCTGTTTTAATCGATGTTCATACAGTAACGAATAAGTTGGTAAAGACAATGGACACGGAATTTCCGATTTTAGATCTTATATATTTTAGATCTTATATATTTAATTTGTGTTTTATCTGCTGACAGTTTTGTTTATTATTTGATCAGTATAAGGTAACGCGCACATGACGGCGATGAAACTGTCGGTCGATGAAAAATGTGTAGTCTGCGGGGGCGCCAACAGTAATGAAACTAACCACTTATAATCGTCATGTTGTCCCAATGACCCACATTCATACGCAACCCTTCCTTAAGGGTCTTTTCAATTATTCAGAGGGTCGTTGAAAACGTGTAGGGTAGGGAAATGTGAAAAACATATTTTTAAAAGCTTTGACATTTTTTAGTTCGCGAAGTGACCTGATTACACGTCCCTGTCGATACCCTGCTCCCAGCAGCTAACCTGAGTATAAACGTACACTTACAATACTATTTCTGTCATATCCATAAAAACGTTAAATCAATTTATTTGTATTTATGAAGTCCAGCGGTTGTCGATCATTTTAAATTTTTCACTTTTCTTGTATTCAATCATACTGCCACCCACACCGCTTGACAGTTGAAATAGCATCAGTGTTACAAAGATGACGAAAGCCAAGTAAAAAGTCGTTACCACGAACACATTAAAGTATTACATAACAGCTATGTTTGACTCGCGCTGTATATACAATAGAACTTACCGATATCATTTAAAATACTGCACCGTCTAAAAACAAAAAAAAAAAAAAAAAAAAACGAAAAGTTCCTTAGAGCCGTTCTGGGGAAACCATTAACATAGAATAAGTTATTGCGTATTGCTGCGGAGAACACGTTAAGCCTTCGGTCCTGCGCCTGATTTCACTCTGGTCGTGTCGGATTGTCCTCCGATTGAAATAGAAGAATGGGAGAACTGCGATTGCTCTTGTGCACTATAATAAGCTTAGCACAGTTGACTATTTTAGATAGAGATAACCGCCGTGGCGGAGATTCGGGTTGGACGACATTTTATATAATAGTATGCCATAAACACAAAAGATATATTTATTCTGCCCATCCGTTATTTGACTAAACATCTTTTAACTTTATTCAAACACCAACAAATTATATTTTCTAAATAAATTAATTTAGCAAAAAATAAGCGCGGCATTTGGATAATTCAATTCTGGAACGAGGGGGTATTATGCAAAAGCGGTATCCAAATAAAAAATTATATCCCGCACGTACCATTGAACATCTGATATGAGACCTCAAATGAATGCAAATCGACTCGGCAAAAAACTTATTTGCATAAATGCTCTGTATTAAAGCGTTTGTACATTAAAAACGATTAGGATGAACGGTGTTTTTTTAATGGCGAATATTTTCGTTGATTTTTCGAATTTTTACTTTGAATTTTTTAATATTAATGTGTTGATGTTTCGGGCGGCAGCAGCGACCATTTTGGTTTTAATAGATGGATCTAAAAATTTAAAATAAGTAGCAATAGGCGTACAGAATTCAGCATGTGAGCTGGATACTCACGCAAGCTAGATTAGGCGACAATAAAAAAACAACAATAACAAAAACAACAGTATAGCGAGGCTCATAAGCCATCTTGATAGCACAGCTGTTACTGTAGCGGTATTATGAGAGCATGAAGTCCAAATCACACGACACACACTTCTTCGCACTCGGAAACGCATGCTGTCTCTCTCTTGCCGAAAGGTGAGGGAGTGATGGTGCCGTCCTGCTTACGCCCCAGCCCTCTCATCCTTGTTCGGAACGCGGTCCGGAATAGTTATTATTCTGTACCGTGTTTGGAACTCGGGCGAAGCCAAATCGCTTTTTGTGCACGTATATGTATAGTCTGTTATATCGTGAACAAGGAGATCACCAGACCCAACAGGTCCGAAGCCGCACCGCGCGACATGCTCCCCGACCTTTGTGAAGAAAGGTCCGGGGAGTGGACAGCGAGTCCGACGGAGGACCGAACCACCATCGGAGCCGCCCGTACCAACAATGCCGAGAAAGAGGGTGGAACGGACGGTCGTCAAGCGACCGCTGTTCCCAACGGAGGAGGAACGAAGGGACTTCCTGGCGGAGCTGGAGGAGTTACACCCGCAGAAGCGCGCGGCGTCCTCGCCCGCTGAAGGCCTCTCGAAGGTGGTTGCAGTAGCGGAGTCATCGCCACCTCACCGTCACCACCAAGATCATTACCCACGTCACCGCCTATGACATCTCGTGCAGCTCGCGAATCGGTGATGGCTGGCTCAGCGACGCCCGAGGAGGACTCGTCGACGCCGCCTGGCACCGTCTCCGTTGCGACTGCTGCGTCTGTGGGAGACGTCGTGCCCGCCTTCTCCAGGGGATCGGTGGACGCGACACGTTATCGCAGTTTCGCTGCCGCTCTTGAGAGCCCCATTAAGGTACGCCCAAACTGTGCAAATCCCTCCCCCCCCATCCCTGCCTACTACCACTGGCAAAAAGCCAGATGCCCAACACCCCAGTTCCTAACCGCCGCGCAGGCTGGTGGAGTACCCTCCGATAGTCGTAGAGTTTCTGCCAGACTGGCAGAGGCACTTCCGCACACTGCGCGACGTGCTGGGACACGCACCTAACGCCCGGCCCTTTGGAAAGGGTATACGCTTCCTTGCGCAGTCCCCGGAGGAGTTCCGGGTGGTCCAGGCACTCCTGACAGCCCTGTCGAAGGAGAACCCGGCGGTGTATTGGCACTGTACCTCCCCACCAAGAGGGGTCTACTATCTAACTAGAGGTCTGCCGGTGGGGACGGACCCCGAGTGCATCGCCGAGGAGCTCAGGGGCCTGGGCTTCCCGGTGCGCTTCGTGCGGCTCATACCGGCGAGAGGCGGGAGACCCGGCTGCTTGAACCAGCTGGACCGCCTGAATAGCTAGGAACTCGAACGCCTCTATGAGGTGAAAGAGCTCCTCTGCATGCCCGGAGTAGTCGTAGAGGGATGGAAGGGCAGACAGGGACCAACACAGTGTCGCCGATGTCAGCTCTTCGGACACTCTTCTACGCGCTGTCACTGGGATATTTGGTACTTCCGCTGCGGCGCGGTCCATGCAGTCGGGGATTGCCCGCTGCCGAAAGAAGCCACCCCGACCTGCGCCAATTACAAGGGCCCGCACACCGCCCATGACCAAAGGTGTAAGGCCTTCAGCTCACCACGTACGCAGACAACCCACTCCAAACCCACGGACATCAGTCCACCCCCCCACCTGCGTGGGGACTGTGGCGCTCCAAAGGGGAGCGGCGCTAGCGCGATGAGCCCGGGGTCCACGCTGACGATCTCTGGGCGCTAATTCGAAAGATTGTCAGGGAGGAGCTGAGGGTGGTCGTGGGCACAAATCATGCACGAACGGGGCCAACCAGCGGGGAGTCAGTGATGGATCGTGACGAGGTCAGTGTTGCTTACTGGAACCCCGGAGGTTCCTATACCTCCGGGGTTCCTTACTAGAACCCCGGAGGTATAGAAGGCAAGGGAACCGTGTCCTACACACGTGCCTACGGATCCCCTTCGCACCCCGAACGCCCCACACCAGAACCTCAAGGTCACGGTCAACATCGAGGTCCTGCACGTCCACGACACTCAACAATTACCCATCATCGTCACACTTGATTCCGGAGCAATCCTCAGGGAAGGATTGCGGAACAGAGAGAGGATCGACTGGGCCGTCTATCAGGATAGCCTAGTCGACTTCACCATTGCCGGGCAGCTGTCTACCCCGGACGAGGTGGAGGCCGCTGCTCGCCGCTTCACGGAAAAAATCCGGTAGGCCCGGGCGGCGGCGACCACCATTGTACCGGTGACAGCGCGCCGGCGGGGTGAGCTCCCCCCGAGCCTACTGGCCGGCCTGCCAGATGAGGAAACTCTGGGCCCACACCCGCTGTCCGAGGATCAAGGCACAACCAAACAAGCTGGCCGAGGAACTGTCTGCGAAGGTGGGGGAGTGTCGTGGAACAGGCTGAGAATCTCCCATGCCGGCGAAAACGACACCAACCTGCACGCTCTAAGCAGACGTCTCACGAAGCCAAAAACCACCATCACTCCACTCCTAGACACCTCAGGCGCGAAACACTACGGAGCGCAGGCACGCGCCGAAGTGCTCGCATCACGTCTACGCACACAGTTTTCACCACACTCAGCGGCGTGGCTCTCATACAGATCGCAAATGGCATTTTCCGGACCGCCCACTTTCCGGAGACCTAGAATGAGGGGAGGGTCATCGTACTGCCGAAGTCGGGAAAGCCCCGAAGCCTGCCCGGAAGCTACCGGCCCATAACTCTGCTGTCCCACATCGCCAAGTTGTTCGAGAGGCTTCTGCTTCGGAGGCTGAAGCTGTACGTTCTCATAAGGGATGAAGTGTTCGGCTTCCGGAGCGGCCACTCGACCACGTTGTAACTGACGCGGGTGATCCACCACTTGTCTGTAGAGATGAACAAGGGGAGACACTCTGTCACGGTCTTTCTCGATATGGAGAAGACCTTCGACAGCTTGTGGTACCCGGGACTCTTGTACTTTACAACAAAACTACTTTTACGGATTTTATCGCAGGTTATTAAATTGTTTATGTAGCCCGACGTTTCAGAAAATTTACAGCAACCATGGTCACGGGCGGACATACATAAACAATTTAACAAACTGCGATAAAATCCGTAAAAGTAGTTTTATTGTAATGTCTAACATTCGTGTAAACTTAAGACATCAACTCTTGTACAAGTTGGTGGACGCCGTCCCGCTGGCGCTTGTGAGACGAGTGGCGACATCCTTGGCGACATCCTTGGAAGGTAGGACCTTCCGGGTAGCGGTGGAGCGGAGGCACTCCTCGGTAAAGGCCATACGTGCCGGAGTGCCACAGGTCAGTTGCCTATCCCCTTGCCTGTACGCGGCCTACACTAATGACATCCCCACACTCAATGATCCTTCGGGAGAGGGTGAGGTGGATGTCATGTTCTGTTCGCCCACGACAGCGCATACGTTACCTCGTCCCGAAAGCCGGAGCTCGCAACTGGGCGCATGCAGCGCATGCTGGACCGTTTACCGGAGTGGCTCGACAGGTGACGCATGTCCGTCAACGTGAATAAGACGACGGCGCTATATATCACCAAGAAGCGCTCCATGCCGGGGCGGTTAAACTTCAGACGCCAGAATGTGTCTTGGGAATCCCCAGTCGTATATCTCGGATGCAGTATCGACCGCGGCTGCGGATGGGCTCGCAGGTGGACCGAGCGGTCAACCAGGCGAGAACAGCCCGCGCTTTGCTGTGGCCGGTACTAGCGTCCGTACTTCCTACACGGACGAGACTGGGGATTTACAAGACATATAATATATCCGGTCACGCCTCTCTTACGCCGCCCCCGCATGGTATGCGCTAACTTCCCAGGCCCAGCGGAATCGCCTGCAAGCCCAGCAAAACATATCCCTACGGGTTATAACGGGAGCTGGTCGCTACGTCCGTAACGACGTGATCACGCGTGTCTTGCGGATAGAGTCTCTGGATGAGTTTGTAGTTCGATTGTCGAGCGCTAAGCTCAATAGGGCAGACAATGGACCGCATGCTCATCTACGCGACCTGGCCCCGCTGCACGCGCAACCACCTGACGGGAGACCGTATCCGCGTGAACCACGCACCCCCCCGCCCCCCGTGGTCCACCAAGCGGACTAGGGACTGCGTGTCCTGCGATCCGGACGAGGATCACACATGCGCATTCATAACACACTCAATCACTACTCACCACAGTCACAACACACAGGCCCTAAACAGGTCTACATTCCCCCCTGAGCCCATAAGCCACGATGGCAAAGCCGCAAATTCATTGCGGCCCCGTTACCGAAGGGATAGTTATCCCCTCGCGATCCCACCCGGGTTATGGGGTTCGCCTCGGTGTCCGTAGCCCTCGCGGATCATCTGCGAAGATGACCAGGAGTGGTAGTAGTCAAAATCGACTGCAATGCAGCGGCGCCTAACGTCGAATATACGCAGAGGCAGCTTTAAGTTGACGTAATATGTGAGCATCGCATAAGTGCTCCATTTACAGTTCTTTTTTAAACTTACGAAGGCAGCAAATTGCGAAAATATGCCAACAAAACATTTATAGCCATTTTGGCTCGAGAATCCGAATGGTGCACGACAAATAACGTGAATAACCTAAAATAGTTCGGATATTCATGGGTATCTGAAGTTATCAGTTCGCGTCAAGGACTTTGGATTGAATTAAATTAAATTGAAAGAAATATCAGAGAATTTGAAAAAATACGTGTTCCTAGAATACCTACGAGTTTCAACAGCTTGATAATAAAGTTTTCTGATGATTATGAATATCGTCATAGGGTACAAAATTAATCAAAAACAATTAATTGGAGGGAATGTATAAAAACATTGTTGAGCCTATTTGTAGGCGAGACATCTTTTACGCTCGCATGTACATTGGTCCGAGGGAAAGACTTAATACAAAATGTGTTATAAAAAATAAGTAAGATTCAAACCTAATATACCATCCTTTATCTTTCAGGTGGTATCACGCTTATTTACTTCCACGTACAAATATTGGCATTATCTTTAAACCTACTTGATATTTCACCCACAAAAATATATTTATTTATAAAATGCGTTCTGATCCGGTGAAGGTTGTTTTACCGTGTTGGGTGAAAAACCCTTATCATTTAGGGGTAAATAAATATCATTAAGAGAAAAATATATGTTAATCGATTCTCCGTTCTACTGTATATGCATATAAAATTGGGTAAAAATCAGTGACGCCGCTTCGGATGAGTTTAAGTAACGAACATTGTGACAAGAAAAGTATATATTATAATATTATGTTTGAGTTGGCCTCCTACCGAGTGGACTGGCAACTTGTTGTGAGCGGGAGCCGCTCAATGAAGTGGCTCGTGAACGTGATCTGTGGCAATGTCAGGGTCAAGAGCCATTTGCATTCTTCATAGATGTAATATATATTGTTAAATCGTAAACAAAATCCAAATCTCAACTAACTAATATATTCAAAATGGAAAGTTAGCTAGAGTGTTTCTTATCCCACTCAGATACTCAACTCTGTGCACACGTCACCTGCTGATGATTATTATTTATTTGGTCAATACCAAATAAATAATAATCATCAGCAGGTGCATCAGCAACAATTCACATCTCTCGTCACTTGAGCCCACCGGAGTACTTCGCATTGACGACTATTTATCAACGTCCCATCTCGGGCTCCCGACCATCCGATTACTGCGTGACATCTTCATTTTCCCCCTCCTCTTGTGATACGCCTTTTGACTTATTATTAATCTGTAACATCATTAATTACCATCACAACGGCTTATCCATTAAGACATTGTTCTTGGGGAATTACTTTTGGTAATAGGATTTACATTTTATCTTAATTAGATAAGATAACATTTTTTTTGGATGGCTAAAAAGTTTATTTTTTGCTTAAAAAACATGTGTATGAGAAGGTGTTTTTCCTGCATCACGCTACTTCTCGCTCTCAAATAATACCAGCGCGAAGTATTTATGGTCATGCACTCGACTATCATGCAGTTTGTGGGAGAACGGTGGCCTATAGAGAGAAACGGGGCGAGGGGGCCCTATGTATATTGATGCTAATTATAGTCAGAAACGGCCAAAGGGCTCCTACAGTTCGTTTATAAAAGAAAACCTTGCTGTTTCATTAAGAAAACATATTTTTATGACGGAACTTGAACGCCACTCAATGTAAAACGTTGTGAAGTTGAAACGGATACTTTTTCCTTTGCCCGAAGTTCAATTTCCCTAATATCCTGGTCTGCATGCAGATTACTGAGCAGGTGCAAGACGTTTGCATTATCAAGTGCCTTCCATACCTTCACTTAGTCTTGATGAGAATTCCTACAAATGGTGAGTTTAGTGAACTCGATATAATATAGTAGAGCATGCGTATTCAGCTCTTACTATTTAATACGGTGTGCCTGCTTACGATGCGTTGATTATTTTTATGACATTATTCCTGAAAAAAAAATTATTTCAACGAATAAAAACGTGTGAAACAGTGACCAAGCGCACGAGAGTAACACCAGCGTAACACTTTACCGCGCTTACACTTCAGTGCCATGGTCCCAAGGTCTTATCTCGCACTGGAGCTGTCACACCAAGTATTTACTGCATAAGAACAAAATCAAGCTAAGAAAGAAGAGATTGTGCAGATGCGTTGCTTATTTTATGCTCTCCATCTCCTCCAATGGTTCCATCAGCCTGTGAGAGACAAACCTCACCAAAACGTAGTAAACTCTTCACCGCGATATTATATTCGAAAGAGGTGTTGTCCTCCCAATTCCAAAATATTTACTTTTATACGGATGAGTATCGACTTGGAATATTCTCTATATCGCAGGAATTTCGCCGGTGTTTTATTATTTTAACACGTCCCCAGGTACACAGGTTTGCACTTCTAAAACTTTAAAGTGATAAAATAGATCTATAAAATATGGAATTATGAAAATAGAAAATGGAAGGTTTATACATTTCCCAAAACATATAAATAACAGCAGACCAAAGTGGTATTTACAAATAAATAAGTCAAAATACATGGACTATTTCATTTGCTAAAAAACTTTAAATAACGCAGCGTCATAAAACCTTATCACTAGTTTCTACTAATAAGTAGAATACTACTGCTTGTAAAGTATCATTTGTAATTATTTACTTCTTTATTTTGGTTAAACTTTATTTCAGTTACAGCAAAACCTTATGTGTGCAAATAATAAAGTACCTTCATGCCTGTTATCCCTGAAGAGGTACGCAGAGAGGTGTGCTACATCCACAACTCGTAAGTCCAGTATAAATACTAGAACAGTCTCGATTAGCCAAGGTACTGAGGCCCTTGTCCCTTCGGGCACATTCCAATCCCGGACAATGTAATGCATGTTCAGAATAATCTGAAAAATATTTAATAATAGTCGCCCGACCTCGAGATCGAATCGAACCCAGGATCTAACGCGGCTAACGATCTTGACAGGCGACGCCCGCACCGTTATACCACAGTGTAGATATAAAGTACAGTTCAGTAAATAATTAATAAACTGGAAGAGGAAGGCGCCAGAATCTGTACCATAGTTCACACTAGCACACACACAGACGTTCACATTATCAATATCAACCGTTACACTACAGAGGCGATCATAGATAAATGGAAAATATATTTATTTTGGTTATAAAGTGATAAAGTTAATAATAAAGTGATTCAAATTTGCATATATAATAATACTATAAAAATAGTAAAAAAAATAAAAAATAAAAATAATAATTAGGAATAACGGTTACGTTTCTTTATTAATATCCATAGGCCTTTTAAACCACTTTAATTTTATTCACATTCATTGCTCGCGTTTCGCCCGTGTATAAAACGAATCTCGACATATTATACACTTAAATATTCCTCGGAAATCACTCCATTCTGGTTAAACACTACAAGAAAATCAGTTTAGAGAAAATAAATCGCATACAGACAGATTTTGGGGACTTTATTTACAATTTTCCATAAACATGAGCTATGACATAGTAGTAACACCTCATAGTGACTACGTTTCGTATTCGCAGCCATGTAGCATATGTAGCACACGTAGCACATGCAGCACACGTATCACATGTATCACACGTAGCACATGTAGTACACGTAGCAAATATAGCACAAGTAGCACATCTAGCATACGTAGCTCATGTAGCATATTATGTATCACACATAGCATATTATGTAGCACACGTAGCATATTATGTAGCCTACGTAGCAAAAGCAGCACACGTAGCACATGCTGCACACGTATCACATGTAGCACACGTAGCAGATGTGCCCTATGTTTGTAACAGCAATTGCAGCATACGTCACACGCTTAGCACACTGAGCATCTGTAGCACACGTAGCATTCGTAGCACACATAGCACAAATAGTAGGTGTAGTTCACGTAGCTCATGTAGCACCTATAGCACACCTAGCCCCTGTAGCATACATAGCACAAGTAGCACATCTAGCATACGTAGCTCACGTAGCTCATGTAGCACATGAAGCATACCTAGCACCTATAGCACACCTAGCCCGTGTAGCATACATAGCACAAGTAGCACATCTAGCATACGTAGCTCACGTAGCTCATGTAGCACATGAAGCATACCTAGCACCTATAGCACACCAAGCCCATGAAGCATACATAGCACAAGTAGCACATGGGGCATACGTAGCTCACGTAGCTCATGTAGCACATGGAGCATACCTCGCACCTACAGCACACTTGGCCCGTGTAGCGCACATGGCACTAGTAGCACATCTAGCATACGTAGCTCACGTAGCTCATGTAGCACATGAAGCATACCTCGCACCTACAGCACACTTGGCCCGTGTAGCGCACATGGCACTAGTAGCACATGGGGCATACGTAGCTCACGTAGCTCATGTAGCACATGAAGCATATCTCGCACCTACAGCACACTTGGCCCGTGTAGCGCACGTGGCACTAGTAGCACATGGGGCATACGTAGCTCACGTAGCTCATGTAGCACATGAAGCATACCTCGCACCTACAGCACGCTTGGCCCGTGTAGCGCACATGGCACTAGTAGCACATGGGGCATACGACCGACAGCACGAGACGAGATCATCATAACTTATTCTGAGGATGTCGTCCTATGCTCTCGTATTATGTTATGCTCGGCTTCGTGAGGATTGTTAGTTTTCGGTCGCCCATTGCAGGAGGGGATAGAAGTATTCCCTCCTTCCTATAATAATTGTCATTGCGACGATTATTTTTTGCTGGAAACACGGCTTGCCTCACTCCTAGCCATTCATAGCAGACTTGTGAAGAAGCAATACTAATAACATTGCGGTCGCGCACGAGTACACTTCTCGCGGTGTTTGATCTCACACGTATGCATCACATCTTAGACATATAGCACTGCCATGAGCCGATTGCGCTGTTATTTACACATTTTATACCAACTGCCTTGGATGATTCGACAACATACACTGACACACACAAACACACACACACACATACACACATACACACACAACCTCAACAATGTGACATACTAATAAAATGTAATGTAACAGTTTAAAATACAATGTAATAGTTTACACACACTGTTCCGGTCTTGTGCATGTTTTCATATTTCTAAGTAACTACTTTGCTAATTGTTGCTAATGAAGAGCAGTTCCTCCTAGCTCAGGTATTATTATACTTAAAAGGAGGTGCTCTCCCTAAGCTACTTATGTAAACATAGATTTAAAAAATAAAGATATTATTTATATGCTTTTTATGCTACAGGGAACAATTGAATCGGGCAACAGATTCTGTCATTTGCCATTACATACATGAATACATATCCTGGTGGTCAGATGCACTAGGACACAACGTGATAGCGTCGGTTGCTATCAAATCAGAGGGCGCTGTAACGCACATGTACGGAAATACCAATCAACTTTAAATTAGCGTCACCCGTATAGCTTTTAATAGCCATTTCATATGTTAGTGGCATTTGATTTTATGTCCAGATCAAAATGGTTCCTATCGCAATAGATGCAACTCGTAGGTTAAATATAACTGCACGTCTTTCCTTTAGATAGTAGATTATCACACGCGAGCACATAATTAAGATAAGCACATAACTTGTTTGCAAACGGCATGGATATCTGCATTACTGATACATGTATGGGCGTCGGTAGCGTCCTTTGGCCTCATAAAATATAAAAAGTGTATATTTGAATTAACTGAAGTTCTACATGATAATTAACTTTTACCAAATATTTTGTATAACCATTTATATTACACGGTGACCACATTCTAAATTGCTTCATTTAGACGTGCAAATGCATTCGACGGGTCCTAATGACTTTAGGTCTTAGTTTAATTTAATATGAACTTGTAACAAGACGTTGGCCTAAGACGTTAGTGAATACAATAAGGGTGCTTGCAGACTGAACATCATATTTTATATTTTCGCCATATTTTAAATAAATGTAAGATTTAAGTAAAAAAAAGGAAATTTTTTAACGAGTAAAATGAGTAGTTCTATCGCCTGATAGTCAGCGGGTGCTGGGCGATTTGTAATTGCGTCGCCCCTTTTTTACACTTACTTTCCATTGTAATTAGTGTCGTGCTGCATTGCAACTTAATCGGGTTGTCACGATCGTGGAGGCACCTTTCGCCCACATGTTACTGCGGTAAAGAGACTACAGCTAGGCTGTAGTGTTTCGTGCGGTTTGTGAATTTACTGTTAAATAAGACATGCAGTAACTAAAAACAATTGTTTTTTGAAATAAACAGCAAAAGCTCTGGAGCCAAATCGAATGTCTATTGCCGGCAAGTGACCGCCCATTTCTTTTGGTGTGAGGAAGAAATATATCTCGATCATCCATATAACGGAATATCGTCACTTACTTGTACAATGATATCAGTACAATGTCATTTTAGAAAAAAAATATTATATCTCTCTACTCTCTTTCTTCTCTAAGAAAACATACAGAGACATTTTTAAAGATAAGTGTTGTTGTACAATTTTTATGATTTATTTTAGCTACGGAATCATAAACAGAAACCCTCATTATTTCGTTATGCCCACTCTCCATTAGCCTGCTTTTACGTCTGTATGTCCGTCTGTCCGTCCGTATATCACAGACATTTTACTCGGAAACTCTAATTACAATGTCTTAGAGATTTGGATGATAGTTATCGCCTCTCTATACATGTAACTGAAAACTGATGTATTTTTCGAAAAAACACAACCTCGTGGGATTGACATCGAGCCGCTATTTATAAAGGCCATGGACGTAAAAAGCTTTCTTTATTCGCATTTCAGGTGGTAAAATTGAGTCAAGCCTCTGTAACTTCTCTCTTTAATAAAACTTTAAACGAACAGATAAAAAATGAATGCTCTAAGTGATATGAATTATTTTTGTTTCCTGTAGCGACGTTTCAGAGGCGAGTCCGACTCGCTTTTAGCTGGTTTTTATTTTTGTATTTAATGAAAACGTGTTGATCAAAATGGTTCTCATCGCAATATATGCAACTCGTAGGTTAAATATACTTGCACGTCTTTCCTTTAGATAGTAGATTATCACACGCGAGATTTCCTCCGCGTTAATTTTTTAACAAGGAATTAGGGGGCACAACCGGGGAGGTACCTCTCGTTCACATGATGCCGCCGCAAAAAGTAGCAATGTTGTCTCATTTGTTGTGGTTTGGGAACTGTCATAAAACCAAAACACTACATCGGTTTTAGCTTGGATGTTGAAATAAGTATTTTTCTGTGGTGGAATTTACGGGAATTTCTCCCATTTCACTTATAATCATGACATTAAATAAACAGTTCTATGGAAATAAATATAACCTTGAACGTCTAAATTGACGATACAAATATTGCATTTCGCTACTATTTTTATAGGAAGAGTAGTATTTTCTTGGATAATAGGCTCATTGAATAGCCTCTTATCTAAGAAAATAAAATCTCTTACTATCATGAAACAATTATGTAAAAATGTGTTATCATGTTGAACCTAACGTCATACCTTTAAATTTATCTAACTATTCAGGTTGTAGCAGGGAACATTGGATTCTACACACATACACACGTACACAAATACATACATACATCACACCCTCCTTCTGAAGCAGACAAATAGAAAACGACACGATAAGAAGTATAGAATACAATATAGGTTTACCACGTGTGGAACACACCTAGGCGCTTATTCCTGTAATGATGTTTATCAGTTGCAATGTTGTAGGCGACCTTTTGAGCCATTTTACTTGAGTGTGTGGTCTGTAAGCTTATATTGCGCTGTCACGAACACTCGGCGCGGTGCGGATTCTGTTTGAATGTTAGCAGTGTCTTGAAAGAGTTATCAATTACTTTATATCATACTACTCGTATGTGTGTGTGTGTCTATGCACGACGACTCACTCACGTAGCCTTCTAGTGTGTAGTAATATTAAAAAAACCTGCCAAATTTGTGTATACAAAAAAGAATACAACAATTTTTAAATAAATTGTTAAATGCCTCAAAAATTAAAACCATTTTGGAAGCTAAATTCTTTTATTACATGACACAGTATCCTTGAAGATTCACTGATAATTTTATTACTTCTAATCGAATTATTTCTTTATAGCGGCCCTGTCATTTGATGAAGCTAACCCTTCAAGCGCAGATGGGATACAATTTGTAGCGAAATGAAATTTACTGTGACCATACAATTAAAACTGTAATTATATTTAACGATGATATCAAACCTACCGGTATGGCGCAGCTTTTGTGTGTTCTAGCGGCTATTAAAACATTAATCCATTGATGTAACTTGTACACTATTATAATTTTAATTTCTACTTACATTAATATATTATTGATATAATAAATAAAATTATAATATATTATTGCTTTAATAAATAAAATTATAATATGTTATTGATATAATAAATAAAATTATAATATGTTATTGATATAATAAATAAAATTATAATATGTTATTGATATAATAAATAAAATTATTGTGCTATAACGTGATTGTGTATATATGTATAACCTATGACGGTACTCAAGTATCAAAAGCTTATAAAGTTCTATAAGAAGTAGCGCTATCACTGCCAAGGATATTATGAGACCGCCTGCTATCATAATATCGATGTGAACTGATAGCATAATCATATCGTTTCGTTGGGTCTAAAACACTTTCACTTTGAAAGGGTAATTCACACTGAAAGGGGCAGTTTCACTGTTACAGGCGCTCCAGCATGGCGCATATAGTAGTGAAATATATAAGACCGATGATTAGTATATGAGTCAACTCCGACTGACGGACAATCAAAATATCTCGTTACATCACGTGGGCCGCGCAACTGCAGCATCCAAGCTTCGACGAGCGGCTAACTCGTAGCATCGCGCTGACGTGATATTTTTTACATTTGCTTTAATAATTGAAAGATAAATTTAAACATGGTTCAGTGCGTGTACATTTCTATAGCTTATATAGAGATTCAACTCCTTAAATGAATGTTGCAGTAATTAATTCTAATTGCTATGTATATGTATATATATATATATATATATATATATATATATATCGCTATTGTTGATTTATTTGGTAATAATAAAATATTTTAATAAGAATATCTCATTACAAACATTATTTCTTATAATTTTTCATTCCATCAGAATGCATTATCTATACTAATACAAAGAAATAAAGGCGGGCACACGCAGGAAATGCCTTTGTGTTTGTCAATGTCAAATCCCCATTGCTCGGTGAGTCGAAATATGGAAAAAAGGAATTCGTAACATTTTTTTTCACAAATGAACCGTGGAGGTCTGGCTCCTCTTATTAGATTAACAGGTCGATTTGAAATTCTGTTTATGTATCTACATGTTTATTTAACGGAAATGAATCGCAATTTACTAGAGGGGTTGGTATTGTTGACTCTGTGTAATGTAATATTTATTTTTGGAATGGCTTATAATACCAAGTATGGTTTGTTATGTTGTGTTTGTAAAGGACGAGTGTCATACGGGTTAAGTGCAATTATTCATGTTGTTTATGATAATATCGGGTAGACATAAATAATATGCGTAATTAATGAACGAAAGGTAGATTCTAATTACAGTGTGCTTAACATGAATAGTGTATTCTCCGAACTTTTTTGGCAGATAAGATATGAAATTAAACCATATTTGTCCAAAAACTATACTAAAAATACTAACTAACTCAATATAATACAAGTGGGAAGGCTGTATGTGGCCGGTGGGATAACCATAAGATGAGGCATCACATAATAAATGTTCTTCAAATAGATTTAACAATAATCTCCGTTCAATAACCAATTAAAGAAGCAAATAGGCAGTC
Organism: Eumaeus atala; assembly: GCA_017140195.1. NCBI lineage: Eukaryota > Metazoa > Arthropoda > Insecta > Lepidoptera > Lycaenidae > Eumaeus > Eumaeus atala. The sequence continues at coordinate 65,865 of JAFELO010001969.1, forward strand.
GGACATATTAAAGGTAAGCCCACCTGGATGCGTACATACAATCAACGTAATTAATGTGTTGTACCCCTTTATCATGGTACTCCGTTGCACAAACTGGAATTTAAAGGCTAAATCGTGACAGTGTAGCCAATACTTCACGGTCGGTCTTGTGTGATCGACATCGTAACTGGTTTAAGCTGAATTATATAGATTTAATTAAAGCGGACTTATTGTAATGTCACTATCATTTACATGCAAGTGTCACGCGCAGTAACTCAGACGTTTTGTATTTTTTAAACTAATTTGTGGCTTATGATCCTATGGTAAACAGTATTCCAAACAAACCTTATGCACATAATAGGATCATATAAAAGTGACAGGCCCCGTAGTGTTATGTCACGTGACCATTTGATTAGTTTGCTGATTCATTGCATTAGAAAATATTTAGCTATTACATCCACAAGATAAAATGTACTTTAAATCCAGAGAAATTAAGTGCACTATCATCTAGTGCATACAAAAGATAACATGGAAAAATATTTCAAATAAATATAATATTTATGTAGTTGAGTTAAGGTTGATTTTCCAATGGTAATTTTCACAAGACATTAGGGCACTAATCCCATGTTCGCAATTGAATTAGTTTACCGCCCGCAGTTTTTGCTACTCAACACAATGGCGTCTTGGAACGGGCGTGTGCTGGTAAAAATTACCCCATCGTCTCATTTAAAAGAGTTCTTTTTGAATTTTTATTGATATCAAAAGCTATTATTAGATTTATAATAATGATGCATCATTATGAGACACGTCTATAAAGTTTTGTTAGGGAAAATACACGTGATTTCATTATAGGGAGCTAGAGAGTAACAATAACGTTCATTAATTTTTCTCAAGTATCTATGTATCCATGGATGAAGACCATTTGAAAACCGTTCAGTAGGTTTTAAGAAATACATAAAGATTATAGTGACTCCGTTTTATAATAAGTTCAATGAACTTAACAGAAAACTTAAAAGAATATTATACTACTAATCATAGGTTAAGTATCAAGTGTGTTCAACTAACAAAATTAGTGATGTTTGCTTGAACAAAGATTATTATTATTATTTTTCACAAAAAGAGAAAATGAGATACTACGAAACGAAATTTGATGCTGACTTGACTAACACAACTTTAGGGATATTTCCAAACGATATATCGCTATTCGATAGGGAATGTTGATATTGGATATTGGACGCTGAATATCGATACTCGGTATCGTTACCAGCTATCCTCGTTCTACATCATTAACCCCGTCGATAGAATGTCTCGAGAAATGTAAACTCAATCTGCCCGATATGTTTTTAAAATCTTATTTTCATAATTAACCGTTATCCTGTTATCTTTAGTATGATATTATCAAAAAATTTACCTTAATAGATGAAAATATCATCCATCGAGGGATTTGGAGCATTACAAATGTGAAAATATTTCTTGTTATGTAATGAATTATAGTTTTTTTCTACCTTACAGGTTTTATCCCTGTGGTCCCAGAATTATCACTACCGGGAGGAGATTTGTTTCTTACCTCTCAGTTATAAGTGTTGCTTTTAGTCCTTCCCTTTATAACCTTATCTCTCTAATATATAAACAATTTTATACGGCAAAGACAGTGTTTGATTACTATTTACTAAAGAGACTTTTATTTCTACCTGATATCTTATTGCATATCTATACAATCTTGTTATTTACGTCCCAATCTACCTATTTTTTTTAAATTATAAAGTATATAAGTTTTATAGTATACTAATTAGTTAATATAAAAGCAGGTGCAGACTTTACAAGCATAATTAAAATATCAAGGGTTTGTAAATGAAAACGAAACGCGAATGCGTTCCATAAATAATGACATGAATCTGACTGTTATGACGCGTCGGTAGTAAAAGTGTGAAATATTGTAATATCCAATTGAACACGATATAATCTCAGACATTATTTTACATTTGGAACTCGGCGTGCATTTTATGTAACGTCGGCGATATCTGTCGAAACCTAATGCGGTAAAATGTGGAGTGACGCACTGACGGTTGATGACTTAGCCTAATGCTGGTGATCCGCTAACATGCGTTTTAGCGCATACGTAAGCATGCGTTAGCGCGACAACCCTGGGGAAGTACTTCACCGAATAAAAGTACATGGTGATACCAATGCTGTTTTGCATTTACTTTATCCCCAATTGATTAAAAAATAACTTTCCTTGTAAAGCACTCTCATTCGACATTTCATGAAAAGATATCACGGTGAATAAAGGTTTTAACCTTGTCTTTAAACAACCTCAAATGCACACGCTGTTGTGATGGATGTCGCTGTTGGCGACGTTTATCCACTTACACTATAGAAACTACACTAGTTTAAGTGGTACTTTCTAGTTTGAGCACTAACAGCTTCCTAATAAACACAAATACTTTTTTCATTCGTTTTACAACTAGTCAATAAACAATATTATCGCTTCTGCTTCTCATGGCAATGTAATCAGCCTTAAAATTTGTTAAAAAGGCCCCATCTGCTTTGTAGGGTTAAACAGTTATGTGGCTATTGCGAATAATGAGAATCATTTAAAGAAATTTACCGACCCTGGGGTGTCCTTGTCACGTCGCTTTGGGATAAAAGGGCCACACCGTGGTAAATAGAAAGGTGAAAAATTACTTCACTTTCTTTTAATTTGAAATAATACTGACATTTCAGTCCAACTTTCGCCTCGCTACGCAGATTACAAATTTTATGGTAATAATGAAAATTATTTAGGCTAAAACATTCACGATATTTATATTATAATATAAATATCGTGAATGTACTTGATGCTTGACATAAATAGATCCCGATATAAACTGGCATGTTGAAACTAATGTTGTAGAGACGTAACATTCGATTGTTTGCTTTGTTCATTAGTTTATTTGCCTCGTACAGGCACCGAAGGTTTAGAACCGAATTGAAAAATTCGCTTACCGTTAAAATTGTATGATGAACAGAAACAAAACAATACTTTGTAAAATAGTAGCGATGCTTTAACGACGGTGTGAAAAAACATTACAGTTTTTTATATAATACATATGTAAATGACATATTCAAAAAGGTATCTCTCGCTCCCATGAACATGGCGTAAAGTGACAGCAATGATGTCGCGTTTCGTGCAGTTTGTGAGTAGCCGTATAAATCAATTGATGGGGAGGCGGTAAAGAGGACCGTGCATCTGCATGACAATAATGCAGATATTAGGGGCGTCGGTAGTCGTCATAAGGCTCCGATTGCGCCTTAGCTCTTCTATACTATTAAAGCAAACAATATTACATAATCTATACTTATTATAAAACAAAGTCCCATAAACTGTCTGTCTGTATGTGATCAATTTTCTCGAAATCTACAGAACGGATTTTCATGCGATTTTGACCCACGGAAAGAGCGCTTCCCGAAGGAGGTTAGTATTTTACATTGGGCCTTTCCTGTGTAAAATACGTTCGGACTGTCGCAGTCTTATGGTGTCGCCGATCAATGTGTAAAGTATTTCTTGCTAATGGCTGCGCTCTTCACGCCACTGTATACGCTCTGTGACGCACGACTCATCGCCACTCATCGCCTGCCAAATTCATGCGATGTCCCAACGAGACTACTTTTTCAATAAAAATTAAACTCATTGTGAATGACGTAAGCGAAGCTGCTCACAATAACTAGTGTTAGTTAATTGATAATGCGAGAGGTTCACCTTCAAAGTAAATTATGTATCAACAGCGCACCACTTAGCCAATTATGGCCTCAGGCAGGCGGAGGTATCAGTTGGGGCCGTGTTTGCTCAACAAACATGCTTATCCTGTACGTGTATTATCCGACGCGCGGCGTCACCCGGTTTCGTTTACAAAACCGCAAATTGATTAACTATTTCCCTTATGATTCCTCGTTATTTGCTGAAGCTACGTTCCAATACGAGAGCAATATACAGATGCACTGCAATAGTAAAAATAAGAAAGTGCCCCACTGTAACCAGTGGCTAATGTAAAAATTTCTTAACGAGTACAAATTTGAATTCTTAGAGAAAAGAATACTCACACCTCTAACGCCCCTGTAATTCTGGACATATCCTATGAGCCTATGTCCCACAATGATATGAAAACAGAAAATAAAATATTTATCCATAAAAGGCAATCTGTAAACCCGATCACGTGTCACCGTTAAAATTTTAACTGTTAACGGTTAGGCAATAACCTGGCTCAGTTTGGAAACAGTTTAACGACCAATAACTGTTTAACACGTATAGTTTGCGTCGTGATGCACACACGAATAAACTTTACCGCGTTCCGAGATAAAAGTTTACAGATTTAACCGGTTAAACGGTTTTTGACAGTTCCACATAAAATCAAATTTAATCGTTATATAGGGTTGATTTTTCCTATTTTTTGGGTGGCCAGGAAAGCATAACAGGGTAGAAAACTTAGTTATAAAGTTATACAAGTGATGGCGTTTATACCGTGCTACGCTCAAATTTCAAAATATTTATTAACTATTGATTACACGTCCGCCCAAAATAGGCAGGAATGCAGTTGCACACCACAGTTTCGTCTTTTTTTATTAAGGGTAATCGTATGTTTCTTAATAGAATTATTAATAAAAGTGTTAAGAAAAGGATAGAACGTAGTATAATAACGTACTCAGACTGTACTTACGAGATATTTTGTGGACAAATATTGGACGCTTAAATACCACATGGAGTAGAAAGTAAAAAGTGTGTCCATTGTAGCGTGGTAAAATTTTATAGGCAATGCAGCCCTCGGGCATTTTGGAGCGAAAATTAATAGCCGAGCTGCAGTGAGTAACGAGCTACACACATACATACTCTCATCCGAGCAAGCTGTAGTCTAGACCTTGCGTGAAGATAATGCGATTACAGAGTTTCATGCATCGTCACCACACTTTAAATTTTGGTACGCTTTTTCAGTAAGCTGTAAGATCACTGGACTGATTTGTCTACAATTAGCGAGACATTAAAAATTGTAGCGAGTCACTCTGATGGAGTGGTACGGAGAGGTACCTCTCGCTCACGTGATAGCCGCTTGTATTGATCGTACGCCTGATCCTGGGAAATGCGCTACGGTTGTGGGAATCTGAATGTTAGAGATAGTGCCACCTACACTGCTGTCAAGTCGGTCCGTTATGACCATGGAGGAGCCTACCTATAGTTAACATCATAAGTACCGGTTTGTGCGTTTCAGATGGTTATTTGGGGGGACAACATTATGCGGACGTCGATGCCAGCTAATCGTCAAAAGACTGACTGCTCATCTTGTAGGAATACCCCATCTTCATCTACCGCACGACGTTCACTGACGGATATAGACCTCCCCTACAGAGCGCCGTAGATCACGGGCACGAGCCACTTCCATCCAGCGACTGCCCGCTAAAGGAATCGAGCCGACGGTCCACCTAGTAGGCTCAACGCCCAGCGTTCAGTCTACTTGTGCGCCCCAATCTTGGTAACCTTTATTTCCCAGTAGTTAACGGTTTCGCGAGCAATTTGGCCTACCCGCTGACATTTCAGCTAGCTGACTCTCTGAAATGTGTCGGCTACAATAAAAAAGTATACTAGCAGAGTGAAGAAGGGCAGCCCATGATATAGTCCCTAGTAGTGCAGACATGTATCGAGGTTTACACTCGGCATGACTCTGTATGTTATTCTGCCTCTTATTTAATAGGACACTAACATGACGCTGCTATATTTTGCAATATGCAAATGTGTAGTGCGCTCGCATAATAAAACAAACTGCACCAGCAAATGTGCAAGACCAGTCGCGTGAACATAACTCGTAGGGCGCCTGCAGGTAAAAGGAAAAAACGTTATCATCCACGCCGGGAGCAGCGCGGTAGTAATTGATTTTAAATGATGAGCGCGGCGTAAAAGAGAAAAAGCATCATTATCATTGTACTCTATTGTATAAAAAGAGAGGTAAATTTGTATGGTATTTTTGGGGGGGGGGGGGTAATAGGAGGGCAACTCATCGGCGGAACAATCATGTCGTCCATGATCGTCAATAGACATCAAAATGTTCCGTTGCTCGTTTGGCCCCTTATGCTGTTAAAAAAATGAAACTCTCTCATCTTTGGAGTAAGAAACTTGTTTTTTTTTTGAGTTTCTTCATTCATCGTCATTACATTATTATAATGAATTAGTTTATTTTATACAAAAAGTTTAAGTTATGTACGTAGAGTATTCGGATTAAATAGAAGTAAGTTAATAGAGTAAATATAGTATTCGGATATTGCTTATGATAATCATGTTCAATTTCATGAGGTTGACCTGGTTTCGCGTTCCCGATCGGTACAAAAATGTTATATCCCAAAATATTTTATTTTTTAATAACTGTCCCAAGTCAGGAAATTGGCGATGTTACGCCTCGGAGACCACGATTATCCATCAGTCCTACGTTCGATTTATCTCCGGTCGTGTCGGAATACCGTCCCATCCACATAGGATAGTGTCGGAACAGGGAGTGCACTTGTCACTACGCACACACATGTGCACTATGATATCTTCATGTAGCAGCCACACTAGCACGATACTTCTCGCGAATGTTCAATGTATTTGTGAGAAGTACTTCCAGAGTCACATCAGTGCTATTCTGGTACAATGCAACTAGCCCTCTACTTCTGAAATTGTTTCCTGGTAGACTCAGCTAAGTGCTAGTAATAACAATGGTCTATGATCGCGATGTCTATGGGACAGACGGACTGACGGACAGGCAACAGGGTCACAGTGCTCGGGTCCCGTGGCCAACCCCCGGGGGGGGTGTTCTATTCATCTATATCTATTCATCTATATATAGTACATGTGTTAATTATTCGATCAATTTCATGAATTTCCATCAACAAGTGGCAATATACTCCATCAATACACAGGTTGTACTCGACAACACAACACCTCAGGTGTACTGAAGCCGGCGGGGATCTACAACGTACACTCGTTCTCCTTTACATAAGCCAGACGTCTTACATCTCCAGTTAAGATAAGATTAGCATAGCATTAGTTGAAACGTACCTTCCGTCTTGTAATTCGATTGTACGAAGTTGCTCCTGTATTTGCATGTGTAAAGACAATTTCAACTTGAAAGGAATTATGTGTAAAGGGCACATTTAGACGGTACGATTTATTTGCAGGCTCAATCGTTATTACAATATGTAGATGTTCTACAATGCACATAAAATAACTATTGTGTATGTCATAATATTATTTAAACTAAACGTAGCTTTCGTTACATGTTTTAACTGTCAACGTCGTGTGATTGAAACTTGGTAAAATGTAATATTATAAACTTCACCCCCCTATTTTACTCCCTTAGGTATTGTTGGACTTCTAAAAATCTTTTATTAGTTTTTACCTAATTCACAAAAGGAACCTCTGTCGTAAATTTTAAATTTCTAGTCTGAGCGTTGTCTACCTGTTAGTCATTCACTACAATGAGAGTTTTATAAAATATGTAGATAGTATATGGGGATAACGAGTAGTCGATGCCTCCTGATGACTCACAACGCCTATAACTGTCCACATAGTGTACACAGAAGTGTCCTCCTTTATGACATCCGGGGTGTAACTGCTCTCCATCCCGTTGACCTGGTGGCCGTGATATTATTTTATATTGTTGTGGGTTGGGAGAAGGTTGAAGGATCTGCACGGAGTATGTACATAGAGGCATCATATGACCTGACCACCAAAGAGGCTCCATTGAAACGACAAATCGCAACGACGAGTTGTACCATATAACGGAACTTACCCTAAGGGGGGTTGGCGCTCACAAAGAGTTATGTAAACGGGGAAATGTGTTTGTAACAATAATGGAGATTTCCATCACACGGTAAGTGGAATTATTATATTATATTGAATTTCTTTTTGTTGCATTAGGTACTAACGAGTCGGATCATCTAATGGCAAGTGGCTACCAACCCTGATGTACACGTAGGGCGAGACTATCAAAAGCCATTTTTAAAACGTGAACAGTAGGCAGATAGTTAAGTTTCTCTTCAATGCCTGTAAAAATACAGAAATAGCTCCGTCACATAAGAATGCTTCTATGATCAATTCGGATTTGGAGGCGGACGATTGATTTCCAAGGATTATTGAAAGAGGCAACTGGAATAAATAGTTCAGCAGCCGCATTAAGGAAGTTAGGATTCACAAAAAAGAACTAAAAAGTCGGATACTACACAATAACACAAAACAATCATATTATGGAATCAGGGCTTAGAACTCTCACCACACTCAGCATTTGGCACATCAGTACCTGTACAAAGATTATATGGCGTTGATCTGCAGTCCTCTTCACTCGTCCGTCACAGCAATGCTTCTGACGGTTTGGACGGCAGTGTTAGGATATTCTGTGTTATGGGACAACTTTCATTTTTGGCAGAGGTCTGGAGCGACCGCTCTACAAAGAAACTCTATTTATTTTTTGCTCTAACTACTTATTAAATAGCAAACTTTAAAAACACTTTCTACAATTTTGCAATCGCATTTATCGTTTAATAATGAAATAGTATTCTAAAAGTAACATAACGCAGAACACAAGTCTCACAAACAGAGCCTAATTATAGAAGTGACTGAAGTTAAACGACTCGTGTTGGCGTTTCCAAATTTACAAATACAAAACATTTGAAATGAATGAAATGAAGCTAAATATTTGAAGAAGTAATTGCCTGAATGGAATAAGTAACTAAATCAAATCAATGAAGAAGTAATATACTCTCGATAAACATAAGTAACACTTTTTGTAGTTATCCAGCGGGATATAACGCGATACTTAAAATACTTATTACAAGGTACTGGCTAAGTTTTTGTAAATACCTTGGTATGTCTGAGGACAAAGTGGTCTTGATAAAACATTGCTTGGAGCGATTTTTTTTCGTATTTCACAGATTGATGGAGTCGCTAAGGGTAACCCATTTGGACCACTTATAGCCAACATCTGGATGGAACACTATGAGAAGGATGCGTTAAGTTCTAACTCCTCTTCAAACAGGTTTTGGGAGAGGTACGTCGATGACATTTTCTGTGTGTCATGAAGTACGGAACTTGACGTGAGACAATATGTCCACCATCTGACTTCAATCGACCTAAGACCAAGTTCACTGCGGAGGACGTTTTTGTAGCAGCTCGGTCTGATGGAAGTTCATCCCACTCTGTGTATAGAAAACCATCACACATAGAACCTGCATGCATATGAAGTCAGTGGTGACATCGCTCATAAATAGGGCTTTGGATTTCTGCGATCCAAAACACCTCGAAGAAGAAAAGAGACATGTCCACCGTATCCTATGGAAGAATGGTTATAGGGTGAGGGAGAAATGGTGGATACGCCAAAAAAGGGAGAAACTTCCGGAAGCGAATCGGCAGCTTTTCTGCCATACGTGAAAGGAATGACGGACAAAATTGGAAAATCTTTTGGAAACCTTTCCATAAAACCATTTTTGGTCCGCCACCCAAACGACGCGAAACTACTGCGCGCACACCGAAGAATGTGTTTTCATTGCAAATACCCGGCGTTTACCAAATTGAGTGCAGTGGTGTGGAGCATATTTCTGCGTGTAAAAACTGACAAACGAATAAATCCGCCATAGCTGGTTACCTTTTAAACGCAGGCACAAACCACTGGACAAACACCATAAGCCGAAGATCCTTTCCACCTACCGTCAGTACTATCCCAGGATGGTTTGGAACCTACAGAAATAAAAAAGCATATAAATTTCAACCGAGGGGATGGTTTTAAAGTATCTGCATCGTGGAATCCAGTGACAAATAAAATTAAAAGTTCGGGACCATGGCTGGTGTAACCCAGTCAAAACGTCGAGCAAGTTATTTACAAAAACTTAACCAGTACCTTGTAATAAGTATTTTAAGTATCGCGTTAAGACCCGCTAGGTAACTACAAAATTTGTAACAAACGCGAGAGTCTCAAACAATAAGTAACCCTACCAGAAAATGGACTAAAATGAACTATATGAAGTAATTTTATATTAAATTGAATTTCAAGAAATCCAAAGGATAGTTTCGATGAAATCAATGTATTTCAGCATACAAATAATGATTTATGTATTGCATACGAAGAGTATTCCGGTTGACACGTCTGACATCTGGCATGCCATTACCATATCTCGGAACCTGCTCTTGGCAAGAAGCTCAGAGTTATTATTAGTTTAGACTAACTTCCCCTTTATGAGTTCCTTCCATATTTATTGTTAAACTATTTTATATAATGTTTCCACTTCAATAAAATTACATCATTTTAAATTCAACATTTTATTGTAGTTATATTATATATTTTCTTAGATACCCATTCTTATGACACACATTACGCCCACAATGACACATATTGAGTATAATCACTGCGAGTATGGTGTGCGAACCCATATTGGGTTGAACGTTATTACAATAACTAGTAGTTGTTAGTACAACTACTAGTTAACGCGAGTCAAAACATCTTCTTAGTAGATGCGGCGATGTGGATAGAGGATTCATGAGATAGATTGACGTTACTATCGACTAATTCCATGTCTTCCCCATCGCCCATCTCTGGTCATCCTGAAGTTTCGCTTAGGCCTGAAGCCGCATACCAGCAGAATAGCCATCGTTAGCTCATCGTTTGCCTCCCTTCTATAGCGACTGGCGCGTCAGTAGATTGCGGAGATTGGGCTTAAATTTCGTGTTTTAAAACGCTTGTAGATGATCGATGTCAAAAATGAATGTAACAGTTTTGACCCGCGTTATATAAAAATGAAGAGTTGGATATTACTTTAACAATAAAAAAAAATCGAAAGCTGTAAGGGATACCCGGATAGAACGAAGTTGATGGAGTTAGGTCAGTAGAGATTATACCGGCAATAAAATCTCTACGTACCTTACCATCAGCAATATCTGGAACAGGAAACACGGTCACGATTTATTATTGTTATTAATTTATAATTTATTATTCATAAAATACCTGTATAGTCTTAACAAAACGAAAACAAACGTCGCGACACTACACTGTTCAAAGCAAAATAGAAAAACGAAACGTAAATAATTAGCTTGCTTTCCATGAGAGAGAGAGGGGACGCCGCTCCGCTCGTTCGTGATAATTTTTCATATGATTTTTTCCGTCTGGCCTTCTTCGCAACGCGCAATAGGGAACTTCGTTCCAAAACATTCTTCGTGTATTAGTAACGTAAGAGGGCAAGCGTACAGCTGGAGTCCTGTGCCTACAGACTTCTGTAGACATCCACAAGAATATTACGCAGATGTGTTGCACCTCGTTCTGTCTTCTCCTCTAATGAGTCGACGGATCAGACACTGTACGACAACATCAAAAATTCAATACGATAGCACAGCTGAAGCAGCAGCTGAAAAAGTTTCGCGGAGGCTGTAGCAGGCACGCAGCGGAAGTGAACAGAGCTGAGACAATGCGTAGACAATGTAGAGATCAAATATACCTCATATTAAATGAAAGGTGTCAAAGTTGAAATGTTACATAGATAATAAATTTGTAATACTTTATCACATATTAATTCTGAGGCCCTGGCCAGCATGCTGTTTGCGGGACTCGGGCCCTTACAAACGGCAACTGTGACGTTCAAACCTCTATATATGACCCCTTTACATCCCATGCGGGTTAGTAGTGAACAATGTAGGGAAATAAGGAATCAGAATAAGATAAGAGGGAGAGAGAGAGAGAGAGAGCGAGGGAAATGACTGTAGAAGACGTTGTGGCGGGATCAAAACCTCAAATTTGGGACGTTCATTCGAGATCGGGCTATCGCTGCATTGCGGCTAAATTACACCGGAGACTACATACTAGTTTAGATTACATTAAATATTTCCTTTTAAGTGATTTAAAACAAATCGTGCATTTTTCTATACCCGTGAGAGATTATGTAGTGCTGCAGTAACCTAACAAGAAGTAAGCTGAACAAGCTATCTGCTAGCTAGTGCGATGTAAATGATAATGATTAACCCATCTCAATACGTCTACATATTTCTTCCGGTAATGTTTTATTCATCGTGCAGGAAGAGTAAGTAGAATTCGGACAAAACGTTCCCAAGTGACACAGATACAAGAGTTGCACAAAACTAATTATATCTTCGAACAAACAACCATTATTGAATTGAATCGTATTTTATAAATGATTAGAGTCTAATTTTATCCATCGCAAGTTTTTCGGATTTTCCATTTAACGTTGTATCGGCATTCTTTGCGAGGGTAACCGGTGATTCGTCAAAGTCGAGTATATTTATCGTTTTAGTTGAATTTTATCGAACTAATAGCATCTGAGATAAATTTACGATTGCTTTTGGAATTTGTACGTAAAAAGGGTTGTTTTGGTTATTTTATTTTCCTATAGGAATCTATTTTCATTAATCACGTTATTTTATTACATAAATAGTTACGTTAAAAAATCACGAAATTTTATAAATTTATCATGTAAGCGATTATATCTATTCTATACTGATATAATAAGGAAGGAACTTTTGATTGTTTGTTTTCCATTGAATACGACCGACTTGAAAAATCCTTTTACCATTAGAAGCCTACATTATCTGTGATGAACATAGGCTAGGTAACATTTTCTAAAATGTTTTGGTCATTGTGAAACTTCGATACTGTAACCATAGGTATGAAAAAATATCAAAGTACATCAACAAGGAATTGACAAGTAGCGTTTCCGACTGACGTTGTTACGTCACAAATTCCGTTTATTGTCGTTACCATGACGTGTAACATTGATGCCTTAAGTTTAAGCGAATGTTACCCATGACAATGAAACTACAGTTTTACCGGATTTTATCGCAGTTTATTTAAGTACTTGACTAGTCCGACATTTCAGAAGCTTCACAGGGGATATGATCATGAGCACGTCAAAGGTGCCCAAATTATTTAGTTGTTCCGATTAACGCAAATGTTACTTATTATATCTCGCTGTCAGGAGGTATATGTGTTCAGTAACTTATTATATCTCGCTGTCTGGAGATATGTGTGTTCAGTTACTTATTATATCTCGCTGTCTGGAGGTATGTGTGTTCAGTTACTTATTATACCTCGCTGTCTGGAGG
>JAFELO010001969.1:79148-100012 GCA_017140195.1 Eumaeus atala
GTATGTGTGTTCAGTAACTTATTATATCTCGCTGTCTGGAGGTATGTGTGTTCAGTTACTTATTATATCTCGCTGTCTGGAGGTATGTGTGTTCAGTTACTTATTATATCTCGCTGCCTGGAGGTATGTGTGTTCAGTTACTTATTATATCTCGCTGTCTGGAGGTATGTGTGTTCAGTTTTGGATTTGATTAAGTTGGCACTAGGTCCCGAGCACTTTTGCTCCCCAGGCAGGACCCAGCCATATTCTCTATTGATATTTGGATGTTATTTTTTTTGTAACGACATGTCACGTTTACTAGGCCTATTAATGATTTTTTTCATATTTCGCGAATCCGGGACGATTTTGTATAAAAGGTATCGTAGAAGCTTATGTTTTGTTTATGCGTACTGGGTCGTACGGAGGCGCAATTCTTACAGCTTGACTGGCGCATAACATTTTTTATTTCAGGGACATTGAAAGTATTTTATGTTAGGGACAGTTTAAAGTTGTAAAACCTCTTCAACGGCAGCTCGGCAATTCATGAAGTTTATCCACTTAGTGACCACAACGCCGACCACGTCCAGTTTCGTAAACGATGTTATGAAGTCTTCGTTTACAAAAAAATCTACTAAAGTTTCACACATGATCATAATTTTAGTTTTTCGTTTCCACTGTAGTATTCTTTGAATAAAACACCTTGACAAATGCCAGGACATTTCACAGTCTGGCGATCTTCTTTGCAAAGTGTGCATACAGTATTTCAACCGGAACCATGCTAATGGCAAACATAACTTAGGTATACTCGGAAATTTATCTGCACTAATATTTTCAAAAGGTTAATTTATATTATAGGTAAAGGAGCAGTCAGGAGTACTTCACAGACGGGCGACGCGTACAGTTCGGCGTCATTGTTAAACTGTTGTGGCCTTCTTCCCCTCCTGTACTCCGATGGGCTACCAGTTTCACACAATACGTAGGAAACGCGATAACATAGCTATGACTCTCACGGTGGTATAATGTGAGCAAGAGGTCCCCAGTCCTGCTGGCGCCAAGCGAACACAATTCATTAAAGGAATTTCTAATAGGCAGTGCTATTGGTGCATAGCAGCATACTTGACGCGAACAAAGTATAGTTTTATCATTAACAGTTGCTCAGGAATTGCTGATACTCGTGTCATGCTATAACGCACTCTTCTATATCGCGGAAGACCTAAACACACATCGCCGGCCCCACATCGTAACACATCATTAATCTCAGATCTATGTGACATTTAATTACCTAAAACACCATATATTTGCTCTTCTTCCGTCCCTTGCCCTATGGGATGATATGCCACATTAAATACCACCGCTCCGAGAATATGACCCCTATTCCAAAGCCCCAAGTTGGTCGGAAGCGAACGAATAAATTTGTGATCGTAAGTAATTAATATTGTCTTTCTTATTGCTTCACGCCTTAGATTTTATTGTTTTCTTGTCTTGTTTATTGCTGCGATCACAAGAGTTGTGTGACACAAGACATGTGATAGTGATAAAGTTGATTCGTTGGATAGAATTAAGACCGCGACAGGTACTCGCTCCCCAATGCGACCGCATTAATATTATATGCGTCGATATGAGGCAAAGTTCTATGTTCAGTGAGCGAGTGAGTGGACGGACGGAGGACGGAGAAGGACCACAAATATATCTGAAGGCCGTTGTGTGACTTTATGATACAACACTTTCTGTCGTCGTGCGGTTTGTAAGATTGGAGGGGGCAAAGATAAGGAAGCAACACGATATCTGCCTACCTATTTGTATGTATGTGTGCGTGTGACGGTGGTCACCGGAACGCCTTAAACTACTCGTTTCTTCTCTTATACTATAAAACTATTATTATAGGATACTCTTGTTTATACGACTATTTGTGTGCGTCAAAAGTCTCGGGATTACATTATATATTATATATAGTGGACATACCGCCTGCAATGCAGCAATGACACTCCATGTGATGTGTACCTCCCGCCTGCAGTGTCCCGCATGTCAGGCTGCTGCTTTTCATACGTACAGACGGACAAAAAAAGGAACAGAACGAATATGAAATTTCTTATGCAAAAAACGCAGCCTCATAAATTATAATGTTTTTTACACCATTAATTCAGAAACGCAACAGCATTAATCCAACGAAAGCATCTCTCAATTGCAAGAAATTTTAAGCACACGGAAAGCATCAATCATGTGAAATTTTAGTTGTTTTAACCGGATATGGATAATATCCGGCATTCCGCCCTGCAAGCGCAGGAACACCGGATGTAGGTGTAATAATTATTAATTGCCCTGCTAAGACACTCGCCTTAAGACATCATCGCTGTGGGGCATCTGACATCAAACGATTTAGTGTTGGTATAAACAGGGGTTTTTGTTAATAATAATATAGTTCTTTCAGTGCCGGTCGTGTCTATAGTTTCAATTCGTAGTAGTCAATGTTTCGTTATCCTCGGTTTTGATGGACGCGAAGACCTCGGGAAGGTCACACGTGTCTCTATCTCCTCGTGGGATGTGAAGTACCGAGTACATAAATTCCTGTACCACGTAACTTATATTGCTATCCTGACATATGCTGCTGCGCCTTGGAGTCGACGCTCTCACTTGTACGTTGTGCAGAGTACACTACTGGACACTCAAGGACCAATCGGTCGTGCAGCAGCGCGGCGCTACCAGCACTGGCCGGCGTTTTGCCTGCGGACCTATGGGGTAGTCGAGCAGGGCGCGTGCAGGAGAAGTGCGTGGGGTTCAAGGCCAGCGAATGAAAAAAATATTTTTGAAAAGAAAAGTCAATGCAAGAAAAAGCATAGCTCAATCGCGGTCTATATCATTTCCAGTTGGCAGTCACGCTGGGCAGTGTGTGCCGATGGAAGGGAGTTGTGCTGTTTTCCAGAAGTTAAAACACGTCTGGCATATCACTCTGTGGAACCTAAGTTCGTTATTTAGCAGACACAGACAGGGCACGGCTTCAGAAGTCGCCTGTACAGAATGGCATTATGTGAATTGTCAACCTGCCTTGTGGTAATGGTGTTGAGACCAGAGATTTGTAAAATAAGAGAGAAAAATGTGACTTATGAAAGGACGTGCAAAATGCTATGTTGGACGTCGTGGGTCCAGTATACGAGTACCACCATGTTTCGGTCGCAACGGAACAGAGCTTTAGCCAACTGTGCTTACACAGCATGTGGAAAAGATGGCTATGTAACGAAGTAGCTGTATCCCAGGATTGATGAGGCCGGTGACGACTTCTGTCTCTGTGATGTCAGGCCCCAGAAAGGGGCAAGTGGATTAACGAGAGGGCACTTAAGTAATGTGAAGGGAGTCAAGAATAGCACGTTGGTGAACAGAGCCGGTGAGCATCTCCCGCGGTTCACTCCGTACACGTAGGGGTTAGGTAGGACCGTGGGTGAAGGTTCTATTAGCGGCATATGGGACATAAATATGTTTTTGCCACCGTAGTAACGAATATGACGAATTACAATAAATATTAAAACACCTTTTATCGGATGAGTTCACTCACAAAAATGTCAAAACCGACCCAACTAATAAATATAAAAAATAAAAATACGAGAGATCTCATTAGAACACCTGAAGAAATTAAATTAAACACAACCCAACAACGTCTTACTGCTGGGCAGGTCTCATTTTATAAGTGTATGTTGATGATAATGTTGATTAAATTTACGTACAAATTTTCACAGAATTGAAACAAGAATTCCATTCCGTTCAAAATATATTCGATATTCACCGTAAATATAAGCCCTGCGGACCCTTAATTTATTCTTTCATTGCGTCTTATTATTTGCAAATGGTCTATTTGTCGCGACTTAACCCTTCGGCGCAGATGGGGTCCTATAGGCCGAGGATTACACGAGCCCGCCTCAAACCGTCAAACGACATCATTTGCTTTAAACGCTCACAATTTATTGATAAGGACATTGACAGATATTGCTTTAGGACTCGTAAAACGCAAGCTGTAGATTAAGGGTTCGCGGTAGGCAAATGGGACCGGTATTTGCAGGTTCCGACTCATTATTGGCGTTGTGTGAATTCGCTTGGGATTTAACGGATATTGTGTTTGGGGATGTACAAGTTTATCGCTTTCAATACGATACAACGTGTATATGAATATAATAATTTTAGTTTTTTGTAATTCATTTCTCGCAAATTCGTACTTCTCACGAGTAGATTTGAAAATTCCCTCTTGTGGGAAATGCTTATAGTTTTGCAGATTTTTTAAATTTATTTTTTTATTATTTAGTAAGGAAACAAACAAGATGGTATTTCTTAGACTAAAATAATATAACGAATTTTTCACTCATTACTCCTCCTATTCGTAACAATATACTAGGTATTTAAATTAATTTTTATTTTATTTCAGTAATAGAATTCAAAAAGTTATTTATTAGCTTTAAAATATAATGCAAATTCTTATGTGATTCTTTTTTAAAATTAACAAACTTAGTTTTAAAATTAACAATCCTAGTAGAATATCTATCTGAGATATAATCACACGAAGTGCCTTAGTCAAAACTGTCAAAAGTATGTCATTTAGTACTCGTATAAGCGTGTTGGACAATATGCGACTTGTGGTTCTGCGTTTATATATTCAATAGCGTAATGAATACGATTTTTCATATTTAGAACAGCTGTTAAGTATAGCATTAATCATACCCGTGACAAGTATTAAAGTAAGGACAGTAATTAATACGTTGGCGGAGTCTGCGGTGCTCACGAGTTCGCTTCTCGTTAAGACGCCATTACCGACGCCGTACATATTTCACACAGGGAAATGATTTATATTACATTATTTTAAATTATTATCAATTAAACGATTAAAATCCCTTTCTATTGCCTTTTATTGCAGTAATAATAACAGAGGGCTTATAATATCGAAATTTGTGTGACAAATTGGAGTAGGTTAGTCGTAGTTATTATAACGAAATACATCATAAAAGAGTACATGGAAATAAAACACATTTTTTTCAATCAACCGTTCAATAGACCAAGTCTTGTCACCTGAAATGAAATTATGTTTTTGGATTATAAAGAATATCTGTGGACTAATAACTACGGTCAAGGCTCCACTTCACTTGAGCCCATTACTGCTGCCTTACCATGGACGTACACTTGCGCTACTAACTGCACCTCCCTGGCATCTTATGACACAAAATGGCCGATTGCCGTGTCCTAAGACAGTGATCCTTGTTTTTCATTGAGACGACGATGAAGTGACAACAGTCTCACATAACATCAAGTAAAGAATGGCAAAACTGTTTGTTTTGGTGCACCATTTCGTTTCGCAGTATATTTTGATAAATTGTACCTTTACAATAAATCTATGCTAATGTTGCTTAAACGGAAATTTATTGATACTACACAAAAAACACAATAAATTATATAAAAGACCAAAGGGTAAAAGGCACTTTTATTTTCCATGAACGAAGGGTTCAATTCGGCCCCATGTTCCACGGTGAAAAAATGCTAAATTTATTGGGAACTGGCCACTCGAAGCTCTGTGACGGACATGGCTATTTGCCCCAATTGAATTTATATTGAGTTCCTCATAAATATCCATCGGAAGAGACAATATGATATCTAAGCAGCTTGTTGATTTAAGGTACTGCTAAAAGATAATCACCGCAATAAGACATTTATTGAATCATTTCAATATGTGTAATGTTATTAAAATTTAAACTTAATTGAATTTAAACCACGTCAGACAAAAATAATATTTTTGAAATTATACTTCTTTTGGCGCGTTAGGAGATTATGAGAGTAAATTTTACGATGCACGCTCATAACATCACCTAAAACCGACACCCTGCGGTTACCATAATACGTTATAATAAAATTTAGAATGTATTAAATACCTGTATGCTGCACACAGGGAAGGTTGGAGACAAATAGCAATAGTTATAACGAAAAGTCAGACTATAAGAAAAGTAGTCCGCAACCACAAACACTCCGTCAGAAGTGTACAAGAAGAAGAACCTTTTTTGCGATTGATAGGGTCGTTTTTTCTAAAAACGTAAACAGAAGGTGAATGATACAATTTTAAAAAAGATTTTTATTTTCTACACTAAAAGAAGTTTATACTTAACTTCTAGGCGTACGCGTTTACAAACGTTTTAAATTTAACTTCTACCGCGTATGAATTGCATACAAGTGTTTTCGATTATAAAATGAAACAACGTATGCAGTATATTAATGATGATGATGTGAAAATAAGGAAGCGTCGTCGTCGTTATTAACATGTTATATGTTACGGACAATAGTGAACTCCGAAGGGTTATTCTTAATACGTGACGTGTGCTCCAAACAAGATTTACTTTAATTATCTCAATACACTTATCGCACTATTAAATTATTCATTCCATTAAGGTCCGAGTGACCGATGGCCATCTTTGTCCCTAACAAAAAGGCGATCAAATTGATCATTACATATGTAGATTGAATCCGTGTAAGCCATTGTAAGTTTAGGGTTAAGGCACGTATTGTTCGTTAATTGATTTTAGTCATTTCAAATGGTGTTAGGTGCTTCAAGATAATTATTTTGTAGGCTCATTGCTATATGTTTGGATTACAATCCCTTTTAGTATACTGCAGCATGGGAGGTGATTTAGACGGCCACGACTGGGGAAGCTCTAGTCTCTCACATAAGAAGGGCCGGAACTGGCTATGCTATTACGAGTTAACAGTAAACAGAAGCATTTCTGAGTTACACCGGCGCAAAGTGAAGAAAGGTTGCTACTTTAACAGTAAACAGAAGAATTTCTGTGTTACACCGGCGCAAAGTGAAGAGAGGTTGCTACTTTAACAGTAAACAGAAGAATTTCTGTGTTACACCGGCGCAAAGTGAAGAAAGGTTGCTACTTTAACAGTAAACAGAAGCATTTCTGTGTTACACCGGCGCAAAGTGAAGAGAGATTCCTACTTTAACAGTTAACAGAAACATTTCTGTGTTACACCGGCGCAAAGTGAAGAGAGGATGCTACTTTAAAAGTAAACAGAAGTATTTCTATGTTACACCAGCGCAAAGTGAAGAGAGGTTGCTACTTTAGACGCGATTTTGAAAAACCTGTAATTCGTTTCAGGGGCAATGTATACGTCTGAATAATAGGATCCCAGAAAACGTTCAAAATATTTTGTATGGTAAAGGATACTATAAGGTAAAACATTTTGGAAGATACCACGCCTAGGGAACAAAATTCTCCCTCCAGGCAGTTTCGGTATCATTATAATAAAATGTAAGCATAATAGAAATAAATTTTATTTGCTCGAATATGGGTAGTTACAATGTAATAAATTTACATTGTAACTACCCAAATTTACATTGTAAGTAAAGTTTCCAACATATTCTACCATTTCAGCATACAGAAATCGATACATATTTAATTGACCTGACTTTTACAGCTCATTAAATAATATACATTACATTTATATTTATTAATTAATAATTTCACTATCATTTTAATTTACAATTACAATTTACGTCATACTTAACTATTACTTAGATTAGAATTATTGTTATTATTTTAATAGAAGGAAACGCAATTATAACGTAACTTGTGTATGTTATACTAAATCATCAGTCCCGCTGAGTTTGTTTCACCGGTTCTTCTAAGGTCAGCGTTTGGGTCGAACCGGTAGTACTGAAGTGGCGACGTTGAAAAGAGATTTATAAAATCCTATATTGTATAAAATATTCTGATTTAGATTTTTGATTTTGAATAAAAACACTAACATAGCAGTCGGCAGCCCCAGGCAGAGTTACAACAGTATTATATGTCCTAATTACAACAGGATTATATCCCGCGTTATCTATTGAGTCTGATTGCACGGTTAATTATATCCGGATTACAGATCTCGTGATTAGTGTCATATATCTCTGATCCTATCGGCTAGCTTTTCACTTACCTGTCAATTACGTGAGCTAGGTATTAGCGGTATGATGTACGCCGGCTGATGGATAACATAGGATATGTTGTGTGAGCATACAGTTGTACGGCTTTTTCAGCAAAAAGGGGGAGGGGTTGGGTAATAACAGAGCTGCAGGTAATTTTTCGCTCTTTCACGTCGTACCTCCTGGCCATCAGCTCTCCCGCAGGCCCCAAGGAACTTGGAGGTGACTACCGTCCATTGGGACCAGAATTATGTAGATATGGTGCCCCATTTTACTCCTTCCTCTGAAGGTCAGAATTCTCGCAAACAACATTAAAAGTCACAGAATACTAATTAACCGGCGGTATTATGTAATGAAGGTACTAACTTAACCTTTTTTTTGTGGACGCGGGGAAACGCATTTACGCATCTTTACTGGCCCTGGGTGGGGTCCAGTGGTATGAGGGGCTCGCGGCACCGCGACGGCTAGTCAGCTCCCTAAGGGACCGACGCCACTTCCACATATGGGGTTGCCACGCACTACAGGACAGCCCCATCAACTTCGGGACAGGGCAATGGGGCGAGGTTCCCATCCTCGCCCCTTACCCCGTGCACAATAGCGCCGCCTCATGGTTTTCTCTTTTGTCCCCTCTTCTTATAAGAGGGATACAAAGAGCGCCTCCTCCTCCTGCTCTTTAGTCCCCTCTTCTTATAAGAGAGGTACGAAGAGCATACACCTCCTCGGTTCAACTAGCTTCGCCCAAGGTGTCTCGGATCAGCCCAGGCTACTGAGCCCCACCGCCACGACAAGGCTTGAACCATGGTGGGCAAACTATTTTTTTGGTGACGAAGGGGAATTCTAAGGGGCTCCCAGGCATCATGCGTTAATACGCATGATGCCTGGGAGTCCCGGTAGATCCCCAAACCTATGTTGGACTCGGCCATTGGGTAGCAAAACCAACTAAACCTCTACGGGAGCCTTCAGCCGCTATTAGTGGAGGGTCCCGGATTTGCAGGCAACAGGACCCCTCCAACGACAGGCTGGCCTCGGCGGAAAGACCAGACTTCACCTCCTCGGAGACTGTCCGGCTACGCTATTACAGTCCCCACGACGCCGTGTCTTTATGAAGTCTACCGGGTTCCCATCCCGGCCCGACACGGAATACAGGGGCACTACTGAAGGCGCTGCAGATAGCGCCTCCTTCGCACTCCTATTCGTCGTCGTCGGGGAGAGGCCGCGTCGGCAGCCTCGTCTCTTACCCGCTCATCGGCTTCCCTCTGCGATATGACGGTCTCACAGAAGGAAGCCATCGCCTGATAGGACTCGTCGCTGCCGAGCATTGCGACGATGATACTTGATTTTGACAAGTCCCCTCCGACAATTGATGTCAGATCGTGAAACAGCACCGCCCATCTCGGACAAAACATGGCGAAGTGTGGGCCGAAGGTCTACCCTTCGTCAAGGATGAGCTCCAGATATTTGATATTGAGGCCTCAAACGGGACCTCTCCTCTCCGATCTGCGGCCGGTCCCACGGAAGAGAAGGGCTTCGGTCTTGTATACTCTGACCCGAAGCCCTAACCTCTCTATGCGGCTGATCACGAGGTCTAGACCGATATCGGCCAGCCGAGCCACCTCCTTGTATGTCTTTCCCCGGGCATACACGAGGGTGTCATCCGCGTAACAGATGACACCCATCCCGGGGAGGAGACGGCCTCGCAGGACCTAGTCGTAGCCGACGTCTCACAGGATAGGTCCAAGTACAGAACCCTGTGGGACGCCGCGCCCGACTCTCCGCCACTCCACGGACCCCGACCGGTTCTCGAGAGTCACTCTGTGACCGGAGAGATACGCCTCCAACAGCCTCATGAGATAGGGAGGCACCTTGAAGAATTTCAGTGCCTCCCATATCACGCTGTGCGGGAGACTATTGAAAGCGTTCGCGGTGTCCAACGACACCGCGACCACCACCTCCCCCCTTTGTTCCGCCTCACCCGTCACCACCCGCAGGCGCTTAAGGGCATCGTCGTCGATCGTCGTGCACGGAACCCGAACTGTGATTCCGAGAGTCCGGGTCCCGCGCCCTCCTCTGGAGGAGGAGACGAGAGAGAGAAAGAAAGACGAGACGGGAGGCCACAATCCGTTCTAAAGCCTTCCCGATCTCGTTCAACAGCACCACCGGTCGAACCGACGAAGTCGAGTCCATAGGCCGCCCTGCCTTTGGAAGCTGGCAGAGCCGACGCTCCTTCTATGCCCCCGATGGTGGGGAACTTAACCTAACCTAACTTAACGTAACGGCAATCAGCTTCAACTTGCGCTCAGTTGCTGATAGGTCCAGGGTGCTCGTATACTGTACTACTCATAGGTCCGGTGACTGATAGCAACCGCGGGGTCTTTTTGGGTATATGGTGCAGCTTCAAGCCCCACCCAACCACCACATCCCACCGCAAACCAGTAGAAGTGCTTCCAAAAATCACTTTCAACTGTAATCCATCAAACGTTATTACCACTTATAATCTTACACATAAAGTCAAGTTTAGTTGGAAACTGAGATACACTCCGAGCAATGAACGTACATATCATCATTTACATGGCATCATTACATTTGATGATTAATGATGAAAGTGTTTGGTTCAATTTGATATAAACCAAATTTAGGCCTGCAGTTCCATAGTAGGGTGACACATATCTTGCCACTATGAAGGAATGGTGTAGGCTGACTTAACTTTATGATGTTATAGCCTTTAAATAAACATAAGAATGGTCTATGAAAAATACTCGTTTCAATACATAATGCAATAAGTAAAAATATATATTGTGCATTAACTTCTTTTTTCAACGATTACTTTTTTCTTTTCAATAAATAATATTTTAATTAAATCAGTACTGAAATACTCTAATCATTATTGTGTTAATCTCGTCATAAAACTAAGGAAAGCAAACTACTCCGAGCATTATAATCTCTTGACTACTCACCAGATCTATTTCGTGTAAGTCAGCGAACACTGCTACATAGCTCTGGTGGTCACCTAGCCGAAACATACTGACTTGTACACAAATTCATTACAAGTTCTATATCTATATATTACATTAAAGGTATTGTATGAACCTTAATATTTTTATCCTGTTTTAATGATAGTCACCTCAGCATTTACAAAAAAATAATACGATATTTATCCATTATACCGATTGGTGAACGAGCTATTAATCATGGCGGATAGTGACATCCGAGTTTTTGACAAATGGCCCGCAGAAACAAGAGACGCGGGATAAATGATGTGTGAAGCTGAGATTGTGTCGGGAGACGCGTCTTATGAGATAAGGAAACAAACAATATTCTCCATACGTATTATAACAACGGTGAACATTTTTTTTTACTCCATTTTTTCCTTCTGTCTGTCCACTGTCGCCGGCCTTGGGTGTGACTTGATGGCTGTGTGGGTTTCGCGTGTACCCAATAAAAATCTGTGGGTGCTATACTTTGCCAATCCTCAAGTGCTAGGATCATTTAGCAAGTGGGAGCTCGGCGGAGGGTCGCTCCTTCATAACCGGACCGGAACCATGTGAAAGGAGGACCGACCCGACAACCCAACTCGTCAGGCGGCCGCCCGACCACCCGGTCCCAGTCGTTCCAAGTTGTTTTCTTCCTACGTAGCGCCACAAGAAAGAACACAAACTTATGTACTTTTATTGTAAAAAAAAACGTTATTAGTTCTTTTTTTATAGCATAGAGTGATAAATGAGCAATCGGTTTCATTTGTTGCCTGACCACGCCCATAAACATCTGCATATACAGAAACGTTGTTCTCATTAACCCCATCCTCCATGGCCACCGGATACTTGCAAATTACAAGAACCGTGAGAGCGTAGCTATAATAGGTATAGGACGTCTACTAGTGTACAAATGGCTCTCTATAGATTGCAATAGTAGCCTTTCCGATGCAGCATGCGTCCACCTGATCTGGGCAACCTTCACGAGGTGTCCGACCGTCAGGTAGCGGGGACACAGCCCACACTGCGCTTGCTGGTGCTCGGTCGCCGCTCCTGCACCTCCTGCACTTGGCTGCCGCAGCGGCCATCAGTCCTGTTTACGCATGTCGGTGCTATGAGTCCAGCCCCCTATCACGTCGGTTTGCCGAGTGGCGATGTCGATGAGTTGCGCTCATCTCGGGATCTTCTTTTTTCTTATACTATCACATATCAAACAACACGGAAGGATGGTAACACATCACATGATAACCGCCAAGAGGCTCCGAATACTCGCCTGTCCCTCGTACAGTAAGAAGATGTATATGTCTGTAACCAGCATTAGACACATTGCTTATCAGCATTGGGGTCCTCATTCGCCTCCTGTAACAAAGTATATAGACCCCTGATGAAACTTTCACAACATCTTTATTTAAAAATATATCCAACAACACAACGAGCATATTACAGCTTAAACAAATCGTAAATTTAATGAAACTACCACGCGAGGTCCATAAGAGAACTGGGTAAAAGGTCCCTGCTGTGTCGTGAGGCCCTAATGGGTGGGTAGATGTGGAAAAGGCGTGCCAACACGCTGTTACTTCGACCTCTAAAGGAAAATTTATTTAACTTGAAATAATCGGTTAAGAGAGATAAGCTATCTTAACCGATTATTTCAAGTTTGACAAAATATATAAAACCGGCACACTTCTTTCCTATTTCTAACCCTACGTTTGGTTTGTGGGTGTACGTGGCTCGTGTTGACATACGTGGTCACACGTGGCAAGTTGATATGTTCGGCTGCAGATCGATTGATCGTCGGTTTGAATCAAGGCACGAACAAGAATGTATTCTATTATTAAATACCACATGCGGTACAGGAAGTACAAGTAGAGATATTTGGTATATGTTAAGCACTTTTAAGACTAGATAATATACATATGTGTAACCACCAAAACCTATCTACCTTTTAGGTATCTGTCTAAATGTGATAAATTTTCTCAAAGTATATTCAATGGTTTTTCACCCGTAGATAGAGATTCCCGGTTTGTGTGTTTAACTTGTTAACTCAACAATATATTCAGGAACAAATCCGGGAAATTAGCTGTGTTTTTATTATGTTATTCCTAAATAAAATATTAATATTACTTTTGAAAAAATAGTCTGCACTTCTCTAATGTTTTTTTTGTCGGTAATGATTGTATGTGTAATGCTCTTATTTACAGGAAAGGCGGGAAGGCTTTTATTAAATCAATTAATCAAAATCACGTACGTCCAGGTCGTAATATATCCATATACCATTACTTAGATTTCTGGTTAGGTGTTATATTTGATACCTAGCTCGGAGCAGTGATTAACGACCGTGCTGGCGATGACAGCCCGGCCGCGAGGTGAAGCTGTACATTTATATACAGGCTGACGTTCTGAGCGAATTATTAACTGTGAGAAACTTTTCAAAATAAACACGTGTCTCATGCGGGTAAAGAACTGCTATACAAATATGTAATTGGAATAGTATTTTATGTAGGTATATTGTGCTCTGCTTATTCTACTGCTACTATTGCTTGTGTAATATATGAAAACTGTAACATAAGAATTGTGTGATAATAAAAGAAATCGTAACATAGCAAAAAATTAATACACAATACAAAGAAAGTAAAATAAGTTTTATGATTGATGACAATTGGGCTTGTAACTTACGAGAATATCATGTCGTGGCCAATCGGTGCCCATGGGTTTATTGCACACGGGGCACCAAGTTTAGTGTTAGCAGACCATGTGCTGGTTGGTGGCGGCGTGGTATATTGCATACGGGGCACCAAGTTTAGTGTTAGCAGACCATGTGCTGGTTGGTGGCGGCGTGGTATATTTCACACGGGGCACCAAGTTTAGTGTTAGCAGACCATGTGCTGGTAGGTGGCGGCGTGGTATATTGCACACGGGGCACCAAGTTTAGTGTAAGCAGACCAGGTGCTGGTTGGTGGCGGCATGGTATATTTTTTATATTATTAAGAGGTAAACGAAAAGTCCTTAACTTTTGACCGGAATATGATACCCTGAGATATCCGCATAATTTTAGATAGACGTGTTTTCCCTTCTTACCCCCTTAACCCGTCTAATAGTACACCAGAAACTCACAAACCTCACGTAAGTGGAATAGCAAATTACTATACTAAATATTAAAGTTGCCTTAAAACACTACTATGGGCTGGATGGTTCATTAGCAATCAATAGAATTTAAAGCAAAAGGTGCATCTGCGTCCCTATCTCGTGTGCGTCGATAAATAGAAAAGCTTGCCCACAACTGCACTTCGTAAAAAAAATATGATCGTGTAATTAATTACTTTACAATCCTTTCACAAAATAAGTTTAAAAGTGAACATCCCGTGTAGTGTGAATCTAAGATGAGTCAGCGTGTCTCGGTGCAGGCGGTCGCCACTTGAACTGTCAATTAGATATTATTGACTGTATGATCGACGAGCTCGCCGTCTGAAGATAAGGAACGAAAAGGAATAAGAAGAAAGCTATATACAGACTTAACCCTTCAGCACTCGCCGTCTGGAGGTAAGGAACATGCTATATACAGACTTAACCCTTCAGCACTCGCCGTCTGGAGGTAAGGAACATGCTATATACAGACTGAACCCTTCACCACTCGCCGTCTGGAGGTAAGGAACATGCTATATACAGACTTAACCCTTCAGCACTCGCCGTCTGGAGGTAAGGAACATGCTATATACAGACTTAACCCTTCAGCACTCGCCGTCTGGAGGTAAGGAACATGCTATATACAGGCTTAACCCTTCAGCACTCGCCGTCTGGAGGTAAGGAACATGCTATATACAGACTTAACCCTTCAGCACTCGCCGTCTGGAGGTAAGGAACATGCTATATACAGACTTAACCCTTCAGCACTCGCCGTCAATACCTCTCTTTAAAGTGTTATTTTAAGACTTGACGTGTTCGTGCCTACTTTTCAATTTACACCAAAACCTGTTTAATATAATATAGTTCTTATAGTGCAAATGTGTACACGTTCCATAAGTGTACTCTCTATCATTCACTTATTATATTTCAATCGTTCACTTGGAGAGTCAGCCACTTACCCTTTACTTTACTTTTTTATGCAAATCCCAAATGTAATTAGAATTCAATCCAGATCATTACTCGAACCTGGAAAATCTCGATCTGCGGCTATACATGTATGCCTCAAGGTTAGATTACGAGTTTGTCTTAAAAATCTGAATCTCAAATAAACAACTAATAAATATCTTTCGCCATTCTTAGAATGTCTTTCATTAAAAAAATCAATAGCAGCAATCACTCGTGCCAAGAACAGAAAAATACTAAGAGAACAAAGAAGCTTTTTGAAGTTGGCATATTGAAAGTGGCAAAAAGGTGTTTAACGCTTGGAGCCATTCCAAATATCAAACGCTAATAATCGTCATAATTCAAAGACTTTTAAATAAAAGAAAACAATTCAAAGAGTTGGTAAAGCATAAAAATGGCTTTCGGGTCTTTTTAACCCCGCGTGTAAAAGGGTTAAAGATTTAACCCCTTTGGCGTCGACAGTAATTAATAACAGATTTCTTTGAAGTTGAAGCATATAAAGTGCAACGATCTCTATACAAATATCATATTTTATAACGAAGCGTACTATAGGAGATTTTTATATAACAATGGGGAGGAGTAGAAATTTATCATTCCCTAGGCATAGAAATTATTTCAATACAAAAAAGGCACAAAGAATTGTTGAATATAGAAGCTTCAACTGATCAACTGGTGCATACACAACATACTGTATGTACATTATAGCCTATATTATGATACGCAGTAGCTCGTAAGCCTATGGATATACTCCTTATTTGAAAATAATTTTATAGATATTATTAGGAACATTCTTTATCATTAACATGACAAATCGATGGTAAAATGGTGCTTGTGACAACCCTAGTGACGATATTAACAGACGATCTCTTAATCAGGGAGATCCCTTAGGCTTATTGCCGCCGCGCGTTGTATATTTGCGGACAATCGTTGTTTATTGCTGCTGTGTGGGGGCTACCGATGATTTGTTATCATGATCTATCTGTTTTTAATCTACACTGTTGATTGCAGGTTGATGAAGTACAAGTTGGTACTTAACAGTATAGGTACTAGGTCAGCCCACAAAAAGTTTTTAAATAAATTACCATTCTCGTTGGATACATTTTTATTTATAAATTGAGAACAAACAATATACTATTTGGGTATAACATCAAGATAATACTAAAATATTGGTTTCCGTGTTAATAATTAAAAAAAATACTACAACGAGTAGTACATTTGTTTGTATTCACTAAAGTACTTAACATCCACAAACTATAAATAACTAAAAACTTGTATATTTTTTTACTCAAAAAAAAAATTAATTAAAATTTAAATAAATTTAATATATATACAAACATATTTTACACAATTATTTTCTATTTAAATAGAAATTTATAGTCGACTTTTCGAAGCAGTGTACGAAAAGAACAATACATATATATATATATTATATTATGTGACTATGAGATGTTGTATATTTGTAAATCAAATTTTTTTCTTCCTTTGTAGAATCACAATGATTCTACAAAGCATCACTTCCTTTACCCCTTAGTTTATTTACATTTAAGTGCAATTTAGTAAACTGAAAGTAACTGATAAGTAGCATTATATTCATATTACGAACTCTTTGGTGTTTGATCTCTTTTATGCCTTTTTTATTTTAATTGTTCGTGTTCCTAATTTGAAAGTATTGGCTATCATTTTAAGAGAAAAGTAATTGGATGTTATTCTTTGATTGTCTTCTTAACTTGTTTCGGTTATTTTAAGAAAAAAAAATATTACTTTTCAATTCTAATTGATTCATTGATCATCTCGCGTTAATCATGCTACCAGTACGAAGGCAGATTGATGCAATTACAGCAACCAGAGCCATAACTATGATTCAAGAAGGACGTTCTCAGCGTTACGTGGGTTTGCAGTTGGGTTTTTCTCAAAAAGCTATCCAAAATGTATGGAATCGCTTCCATGACACTGGCAGTGTTGCCAGGAGACCTGGTTCAGGTAGAGTTCGCATAGCAACGACTCATGAGGATCGGTACAGCCAACTAAGTGCTCGTCGTGGTCGTACAGTAGCGGCCCGTAAGTCACAGCACCAGCTACGGCTGACGACGGGTACCGTGTCAGTGATCAAACTATACGTAATCGATTGCACGAAGACCAGCAGACGTCAAGATGACGAGTTGTTCGAATTCCTCTGAGCAGGGTTCAACGTGCAAACCGATTAAGATTCTCCCGTCAGCATTTGAACTAGGGGAGTAATCAGTGGGGCGAGGTGCTTTTTACAGACGAGTGCAAAGTAAAATTTCTCAATGATGATCGGCGTGTTAGAGTGTGGAGACGACGCGGCGAGCGGCTTTCGGAGTCCTGCATTCACGAAGTTGACCGTTTCGGTGGTCTCAACGTAATGGTTTGGGTTGGGATTAGTTTACACGGTAAAACCGAGCTCACCATTTTAAATTCGGGTACCGTAACTCCTTCAACGTCCTCGATGTAACGTTCTTCACGTTACATCAATTGTGCGACCAATTGAAACGAAGAGTTAGAGAGAATGAGCAAGGGGTAAAACCAACAGCAGCTGATTGACGCATTAAAAGATGCTTGCAAAGAGATTCCAGATGAAAACGTGAGGAATTTAATCCAGAGTATGCATACGAGGCTTCTGGAGTATATTGCTAAGAGAGGAGGACATACTCATTATTAAAAAGAAGAAACAAAAGTGACAAGAACAGTAGTTTGTCTTTTTCCGATGATTTCTTTTCTTCATGTTTTACATTCTAAATGGCCAAATCTAGTATGAAGTTAAAAAAAAAACAATTCATGATCATTATTTTAAGCAATTGTTAGCCTATATTACGAGTATAATCAATAACATTATTTTGTAGTTACAGAAGTTAAACAAGTTAATGTCCTTATTATTTTCATGACATATGGTATATATGGTTTATTTATTTATTCAAGTCTTCTGAGGGATATGCGCTCGTAACGTTTTTCTACTGAATATATAGCGAAATTGGCATTTCAAAATAATATAATAATAGAATTATTTATTTTTTTCAATACCCAGTCCCTTATTTCTAGAAAAGTTGAATGAGACAATTCTAGAAAATAAGAAATGGAAAGAAAATCTAATCAATTCTTCTTTGTTTTGTCTTTATTTAAACCTATTCCGTTGCAGATAGGCAAAGGACAGTATCATGGACCGCATTCGATTTTCACGCCGTTGACAGAAACCACTTCTTTGTTCCATTCCATTTTCAAATTACACTGTTTGCACGTTCCTAATTTAATTTTACATTTCTTTATTTCGTAATAGAAAAGAATTTTATTTGAGAGGATTTCTGGCGATTCCAAATGATAAAATAGATTTCAATCTAGTATCGGCAACTGTCAAGAAAAATCTATACAGCACCGAGGATGTACTAGTTGTCCCATGGAGCACTACCTCATCATTGGCTTGTGTCTTATACTTCTAATTTTAATAACAATTATAGAAGGCAATGAAGGAAAGGTGATATGGCTATTTCCATTCGATAGTGAACATAATGCCAAATTTATATTATGATAAGTAGTTTTAGTGACACAATCTGGATGTGAACACATTGATAATTATAGGCTCTATAAGTCCGAACGACAAAAGCAAAAAAAAAAAAAACTTTCTATCTCACTAATCATTGCGAAAAACATTATCAATCGCATAAACGTCAAATGTAGCAACACAAACTTTTTAGAGTCTAAAAAACTGGAGATTTTACATTACATACCTATTTGATAGATTATTTGTGTGTCTCCACCATAGTTCAGGCCTTGACGTGGCGGTGGGACTTAGTAGCCTGGGGTGTCTCCAGGCGAAGCTAATTGAAATGAGGGAGATCTTTGCACCCCTTTTATATAATAGAAGAGGGGCTAAATATCAAGAGGAGGAATCGCTCTCGGTACCTCTCTTATAAAAACAGGGTACCTAAGAGCAACAGGAGGCGAGGATGAGAACTCATCCCATTGCACTGTCCCAAAGTCGGTGGGGTTGTCCTGTAGTGCGGGGCAACCCCATCTCCGAAGGTGGAGTTGGTCCCTTAGGGGGCCGACTAGCCGTCGAGGTGCCCTGACGATTTGTTGTTCCGGGGCACCTCACCAAGGGCGGCACTGATGGCACTCGCAGTGGGTATTCGGCACTATCATGTGCTGCGAGTCCCACACACCACTGGACCCCTCCCAGGGCCAGCGAAGGCGCGTAAATGCGTTTCCCCACGTCATTAAAAAAAAATGATTCTTTGTGTGTGTGCTTGTAACGTCACTTGTTATGCGAAGTCCAATTTATAGCTTTTTATAATCTTCACTTGTGTAATTTTTTTTTTTCTTAAAACACCATTTCGTAGAAACACGCGTTATGAGTGACTGATTGTACATGCTAAATTTCAAGTTCTGTATAAAATATTTATGCGCGATAAGGCATGTATCATTTTGTTTTCTTTTTTTTCGCTGCTTTAAACACTGCCACCGGTCCTGAGTGGGATCCGGTGGGTGTGTGGGGCTCGCGACTATACCGAATACCCACTAAAACCCCGCGGGTTTTGTCGGCCGCCTCTGTTGAGGTGCCCTGGATTTTCATCAATCAAATACAGTCTCTTTTCACATGCTTGCCAATAGAAGAATGTATTGTAGTGGTGTCAAGAAATCTTAACGATAATAATTTGCCTTTGGAATATTCAGAACTATTGAAGCACTGCCTCACTTCTGGTTATATGTTGTGGAATGTTCAATTTTACTACCAAGTGGATGGAGTCGCAATAGGTCACTGGTATCTTCCGTAGTTCCGTAGCATATATTTGTGGAACACGTTGAGGAGGCTGTGCAGTTTGAAGCTGCACCTGTAATACCAAGATATCTACAAGCGATACGTCGATAATACATTTACGATCCTATCAAAGGATAAAGTACTTATACTTTTGAACCATCTAAATTCTATTAACTCTAAAATACAGTTTACGATGGAGTTAGAAACCAAAAATTCATTGGCTTTCTTGGATGTTTTGATAATCCGCAATCCGAATAACACTCTAGGTCATGCAGTGTATAGGAAACCGACCCATACAGACAGGCATTTGAATGGCGATTCACACCACTATCCAATACAAGTAAGTACTGTTGGAAAGTCCTTGGTTCAAAGAGCTCGAGGTATTCGTGACGAACTTCATCTGGGTGCCGAACTTCGGCATGTCAAACAAACACTGATTAATAATAAGCTTCAAACGCCACGTCCACATTTCAAAAATAGACTGAAACCGGCCACAGTTGGGCGAATACCGCTGTTACTACCATGAAGGGGGTCATTGGTAAGATTAGCTACATCCTTAAGCGTGCTTATATTAAAACTTTCTTTAAGCCGCCAAAATATGAGTCAGTTCTTACCACCGATAAGGCCTCGGATCCCCCTACAGGATGCAGGAGTATGCAAACTCGATTGCGACTGCGGGCTTTCACACATAGGTCAAACAAAGTGATCAATAAGAACACGCGTTAAAGAACATATTGCAGATGTTAAACATCGTCGTTCTACTAAGTCTGCACTTTGTCAACATGTACAGGATAATACCCGCCACTATATCAGATTTAACAGACTTCAAATCCTCGCGAAAGAATCTCGATTCCGTCCAAGGATGATTTTGAGGCGATTGAAATCAGAAAGCATCCAAATTTTAACAGAGAGGATAGTTGGGTCTTACCACCGGCTTGGGATCCGGTGATAAATATAATCAAGTCGAAAACAAAAAATGACTCATCCCAGCTGCAAGACACAATAAGCTCGTTTTGTATGAATCGGACTAATTAATTGTTAATGATTCTGCTGCATATAAGTAAATACCCAACCAGACAACTAAAATCTTCAGTCTGCCCGTGACCACGACAGCCGAAAGGTTATC
>JAFELO010001969.1:100336-121800 GCA_017140195.1 Eumaeus atala
TAGAGTAACGATAAACTACCTTCAGTACAGGACACTTCGGAGCTCCGTGCACAACGCGACGGCAGGACTCTTATACGAATAGAAATAAAATAGCACAATTTACTGTTATGAGTACCGCTGCCGACCACGCCGGTGTTCCGCGCTGGAGATACATCGCATTTGTTTTAAAGGTATTGCCGTCCAACTTCAAATGTTTTTGATTATATATAATAAACTTTGTCCACAAGCGTAAATTTTGACTTAAGAGAACCAGAAAACATTAATCAAATAATTTGTTATTTTCTGAATACATGTAAATGTTTTTTTTTCTCGGGGAAATGCTCCTACGCGCTGCACCTGACAGATGTGCAAACCCCAGTAAACTCCGCGAGTGTCGGCTGCTAGCATTGGGCTGCCTCGACAACAACGATGATAACGATTGTTTCAAGCTCACTAAGCCGTTTCTGCTAACTGCACATATAAGAAAGTTTGTATTTATAACATAAGAGGCGCTCGGTCTGCAAAGCGGATCGTTTAATGAAACTACTTTTTGGCCTTTGATAAAGCACCTAACATATCATTTAAGCTGCCTACCAGGTGTGGCACCAGCCATTCACTTCAACATTCGAGTAAATATACGAAGACACTACAGAAAAAGGAAATAAAATCTGCTAGAGTCTGATGATGATCATAGCTATAAGGGCTAAACAAAACCGGTGGCAACATGTTATAGCTATGCACACCAAATGTAATATCAGCGGCACTAATCGATTTAGCTTAATGATGCAAATCGACCGCGCAGAATCTATTAGCGGATCCGTAACGTGTTTGCATAATATACGACGCCTTGATTATTATTTGTTTATTATTGATTATTAGTGACTGGCGCTGGTCCGACGGCTGTATCGTGATACTATATCGTAGCGCTTCGCAGTTTGAGTCGCGTTTGTCTCCGCGTCGTGGCAATGTTGAACAGTTGGAATATACTTTATTCGCAGTTACCTATCGGGGACACAACCTTTTCTAAAAGCCATTCGGTCTGTTGTCTTAGAGTTTAAACCCAAACTCGATATATGTATGTATGTATGTATATATGTATATATATATATATATATATATATATATATATATTACATAAGAATACTTATATAATAAAATTATCTAGATGCTCGAGAGTGACGAGTCCTGGGTGGCGGTGGTCTTCTGCGAGGAAGTCATATCTGGGCAGGAGGCTGCGAGGAGGGTGCAGACGTCGACTTATCCCGCAGACAACAGATGGTTCGTTGGATATATGTATGCTTATTAGCAGCCATTCCCGGCCTGCGTTAGCAAAGATTCGGAGTTGTCAAGTTTCGTCAAATGTCGGAGTGCCCACAAAATTAAGACAAGTCCCTGTCGCTGGTGAGTGGAGGTCCTCGAGGTGTGTTTAGTATATAGCGCACAATTGAGATGAGTCCTCCACACCCTACCAGCTCACACGTTTCCTCACTTGGTGTCTAAATTATTTTAAATGAGCTAAAAATAAAAGTAAAACTCAAGTTGTCTGTCAAAAAAGCAACGAAACTTTAAGGTGCACACCTTAAAGTTTCGTTGCTTTTTTTGTGAAGGTTATTAAAAGTATGTTAAACAAAAACAATTTAATAAAATTAACTAAAAAATCTCTAAACATTTGTATAAAATAAAAACAATAACTTGTAACTTTCAACAATGAAGGATATATAAAAATTGTATCATAGCAAGATCAATTGTAAAACCGAAATGTATTTAGTAAATTAAAGGCAGAAATAACTGTAATGTGTTGTGTGTTGTCTGCGAAAAAAGAAGACGAAGGTGGTCTTCTGCGAGGAGTCGCAGAAGACCACCGCCACCCAGGATTCGTCACTCTCGAGCATCTGGATAATTTTACTAAATAAGTAGTCTTATATAATGTATATATACATACGTATCTGGTTTTTTCGTATCGGTTTTTGGTATCGTAATTTCGATGGATAATAACTTCTATGTCGGTATATATATGACCTTAACATGAGCAATTGTACTGTACATTATGAGTACAAATAAATAAATATTCTTCTTTATAAGATGCAGTGTCATTGTAACATTGCAGCAAAATTTAGCCGGCACGACCGACGAAAACGTTTCGCTCATGCATGAATACGTTACAAGCCCAAAATATTCTAAAACATTACAACAAAAAAATATTCCGATCAAAACACAAAGGTCAAACCGCCCCACTCAGTCATCCGTCAAAAAACCGCTCCCAGTATTTTATTGCATGGCAACATTCCTTTTTCTCCTGTAGCAACCCAGACATGTAATATGTTTTAAACATGGCGCATTGGTAATCTATTCTATGATAAATTGGTTATGAAAATTATTCATGAATATTTCATCGATGTGTGACGTGGACGTGAAATATGTAACCTAGCTTGTCCATTCGTTCCGAGCTAAGAAACAATTCATCTCGTGATCACGTTTGATTCATTGTAATGATCAAGCTCGTTCGGTCTCCATACAGATCAAATGCTTTACTTGTAATTCCGAATCCATCCACTATAGTCGGTGAAGTTACCGATTACAGTCGAAGAGCCGAAGTGAACAAGATCCAAGAAAAATATTGGTACTATTCTTTATACCAATATTTTTCCTAAAAGTCAACTTGAACCTTGTTCATTTCCTTCGCACTTAATTCTTCAATATACCTCTTGGGTATATTAAAGAATTAAGTGCGAAGGAAATGAACGCTTACACTCAAACCTCTAAAGAAGGTTAGTCAGTTTTTACCAGCACTTAAACGCTATCTGCCTCGATATGATGTAGGAGTTTACAAGCGTGATTGTGACTCTCCTATATAGGGCAAACTAAAATATCTATAAATATTCGCGTTAAAGAACATATGGCTGATATAAAACACCCCCGCCATTACATTAGATTTGAAAAAAGCGCAAATTCCTTCCAAGAATGATCAATGAGGCTATTGAATTAAAAAAAAAAAATTCAATAGACAAGTGGGCTATTGATGACCCTGTGAAAAACATAATCTAATCATGAACTAAACATAACACCACAGAACAGCAATATATAATAAGTACTGTTTACATTAATGTGAACTACTAAATAATTATAATTCCTCGGGTACTTTTAAGAACTTGTGACAGCTGGACCTGTCATATCATATCAGTCCAGTTAGTAAGGCTTTTGAAACATCGGACGAGTTAAATAATTAAATGAACCGCGGTAAAATCCGTAAAAGTATTTTTATTGTAATGAGCAACATTCGCGTAAACTGAAGACGGCAATCTCCGGGAGACCACCAGTAACAGTTACACCGTTATATTTGTAACGAATTTTGGGTATGAAAATGTAATATTTTCTGTCTGTAAATAAAGTCGACGCGACCAGACTTATTGGTACAACTTAAGCTATAAAGATCTTAGACAAGCTAATGATGATAAGAAAACATTTCGCCACAGATTAAAAACAACACAATCACAATACTTCCACATTTAAGCTACTTACGTAGCCTTCATATCTTTATCTGAAAAAAGTTTTTCAAATACCCTCCATGTAAATCGTTCCCAATCCCTTAACAAAATCTTAACGGTCATTTGGTTCTTAACTTTATTTGTGTAACATTAGGTTGATATTCATTTGAGGACGGGTAAAGGTATTATTTTCATATGACTATTTGTTAACATGCCACAGTGGCCCCTTGGTTTCCATGGGCAGCCTTTTTGTATAGAATACTCAATAAACATCATAAAGGGTTCTGTTGAGTTGCTGCTTATTAATATTATTTATAGTCCTCAGATGAATCAGGTCTTTATATTAGAAATTAGCATTATTGTGCAATCAGTCTGGACTCTGGTGACAAGATATGAGTGGCTGGTTTCACAAACTCCTATTAGAAGTGATTGATTAGAGGCAGTCATGTGGTAGTTAGGAGGCATAAGGTGCCGGATTCTTCTAAAAAGGGGTTGATCCGACAATCCACATCTGCTATTTCCAACGTCGGCGCCGTGCCATGGGATCAGGTTCCCATCCTGCACGTAGCTGTTCTGTTGTGCTCCTGTTCTTTGTTACGGGCCATTATCAGTCTCCTGTCCTCTGGTACGTCCTGTAGCCTCTTTCTGGGAGGAGAAGGAGGATGACCGCCTCCCAAGATCTGCCACTCTTAAACATTGAGCAGACACTCGAGAGTGAGAGATCCGTCCCTCCCAGCGCGCCCAAACACATGCAGACGATCTAAAAATATTACCCTTCTTCTGTGGCAGACGTGTAATAAACCATTAAATAATTACGAAGATTTCAGTACATCGGGTGCTGTGCGGCTCTCCCGTGCTCACGACTGAGTGTGTCGGGAATGTAGGATATCTAAACTTATCGTGAATTAGAGTATTGCAAACTAATTAAACAGGAGAAGGTAGTGCCATGCTGCATAGGATGAGGAAGTGTCATGCACGGTGCATTGCTCGTTTGCCCCCTTATGCTATATTAAAGCAAGGAATTAGATATTTATAGAACAAGGAGCAGCCGATAACGTTTGATGACACTACGCTTGCTGAGCTTAGTCTTGTCAAATAATCATGTTATTATAATGTGACATTTCACATAAATATAAAATTCCCTTCAGATAAAAGCGAAGTTATAGAGCGATGAAGATATTGCGATATTGGATAAACTGCATAACGGTATTTATTATTATGTTAGCGTAGAGATACTATTAGTAAATTGAAGTTTGACGGCATGGCAGGAGCGGCGCGCTCCCTGGATCGAGCGGCTTTTGTTCCTGTTTCTGTAAACAGTATGTAAACGATGCGACTACAATTGAGTCCGTCTGTTTACTTTTGGCTGTAAACTGTGGGTACATACGGGGAGAAATTCATGAGGATGATTAATTTTTTGGGGTATACTTTTTAGGAAACAAGTAAAGGTGAGCAGAAAGAAAGGAATATTAGTGAAATCGCCTGAAACATTTACGAGTGCAAGAAAACAAAACACCAATGTTCCGCGCGTACTTCGCGTCTCCCGTGCACCTTCACTTGAAAATCTTAAGGAGTAAAGTAGAGTCGCATTTCTTCTTAAGGAGTAAAGTCGAGTTGCATTTCTTCTTAAGGAGTAAACTCGAGTCGCATATTATCTTAAGGAGTAAACTCGATTCACATGTCTTCCTAAGGAGTAAACTCGAGCGGCATGACTTCTTACGGAGTTAACTCGTGTCTCATGTCTTCTTAAGGAGTAGACTCGAGTCACATGTCGTCTTAAGGAGTAAACTCGAGTGTCATATCATCTTAAGGAGTAAACTCGAGTCGCATGTGTTCTTAAGGAGTAAACTCGAGTCACATATTTTCCTAAGGAGTACACTCGACTCATATGTCTTGTTAATGAGAGAACTCCAGCGGCATGTCTTCTTAAGGAGTAAACTCGAGTCGTATGTCAAAGCTGACCCGTATTTTTTATGGTATCTGGACCAAAATCATTTACTTATTACACCGGTTCTAGGTAGGATTAGTGGGATTCATGTTTGTGCCGAATACTCACTAAAACCCCGCGGCGCCATCGGCTGCTGTACCGAGAGGCCCCTGATCAGCCAGCAGCAAGGTACAGGCGTGACAGATTCTCTTGCTTTACAATAAAATTACTTTTACGGATTTTATAGCGGTTTATTAAATTATTTGTGTAGGCCGACGTTTCAGAAGCTTTACAGCAACCATGGTCACGGGTGGGTGTAATGTCTAACATTCGCGTAAACTTAAGACATCAATAGATTCTGTTGCTTCCAATACAAGATGAAGAGACCATACTCATGATACCACATTACGGAAGTAATGCCTCGTGGTGATAGTACCATGTTCCTCAACAGATGGAGCCCAGATCCGACAGAAAAATGTCATTAGGACTCTTTATTTTTTAATAACAGTTCAGTTCGTTCATCGGAGAATAAGTGAAGCTGTCGGCCCTGAGCATGATTTCTCAGTCAAGACTCAAGCTCCTGTCGACTATCCACAAAAGTGACTGCCGAAGTAGGCCACCAGTATTTCCGGTGGAACCTCTATATCATAATAGATATGTGAATTTCTATGAGCCACTACTTACTTAAATGTTCTGACTGCCCATTGCCCCCTTATTTTGTATAAAGAATTGATCAGTTGTCATAAAAATATAGGTCATCAGTGTTCTAGAAAAGCCATCAGATAAGCGAGCGTACTCGTGCAAATGTTTACCCGTATGTTTCTTGTTAATAGATTCATCTGTATTCGAACAAGTTTTTTCCGTTACTTTCTTTATTCGGTATCGGGATGAAACGGTTTCCCACGTACAATTGTTTTGTATTGCCTTGATTTTGAATTTCATTATCTCGTCCATACGTGAGTCACAGTATAATCTGATAATGCACCGGAGCTTTCAGAGGCGATAGTGTCTGTTGCGTTGTAGTCAAATATATCGCATCAATCAGTGTGGACGATTGACTTCCATATTGCAAATGAGCTACACCTCCTTGTCCCCCTCCCACTTTTATCTTCTGATTAGATATACACGAACAGTGACAGCATAGCCATCGCTTTTATGGAATTAAGTCGGACCAATTCGATTACAATAAAAGATGCATTCCCTTCCTGCTAAGCCACTGTGGGCCGGTAGGCCTATTCTACGAGTAAAGTATTAACAATTATTGTTAGCAATTTGACACAGACACTTTGACAAAGACTGCAATCAGGAACTTTATTTTGTATGTCTGTTTGTATGTTGATCGATTTTTTCAAAATATAATGAATGGATTTTTTGCGGATCTTTGAATTTTTTGCGAATCAAAGAAAGTAAAGCCATTTACACCTAAATCAAGAGAATATTTAAAATACTTAGCTATATCAAGTTCTTAAAGATAAATATAGCCACGAAAAATAAAACTATATATACTATGGTCAAGGGTGGACTCAATTCCACCAGTGACTATAGTTGCTGCAAACCTTCCGATACATCGAGCTACTTAGATAATTTAATTAATCGAAATACAATCCGTAAAATTATTTTTATTCTAATGAGTAAAGTTAGCGCAAACTTAAGACATCGATAAGTCACAAACGCCAATAAAGCCATAACAATACGTTTTTAGGGCGCAACCAGCGACACATCTGCTAAAACCTGTGAAGCTGTTGTGTTCAGGCTACAGCGTGAACATAAAAATCTACACAAGCTAAAGAAATACTACAATCTTCAGACGCAGTCGGGTATAAGCAAACAAACTGGATAGTACTATGTTTTAATAAGTAACGTTCTTCCACAGAAATGCGAATAAAAATCGGAACAAATCCGTTCACTAGCGACCTCGGCACACAACACCTATACAATGACTAATGGTTCGTCTTACAATATCCATAACTCCTATTGTATTGTATCCAGGATACACAGCGTCTAGTCTAGACTGATTGCCTGGATGC
Organism: Eumaeus atala; assembly: GCA_017140195.1. Taxonomy (NCBI): domain Eukaryota; kingdom Metazoa; phylum Arthropoda; class Insecta; order Lepidoptera; family Lycaenidae; genus Eumaeus; species Eumaeus atala. The sequence goes on from JAFELO010001969.1 coordinate 107,755, forward strand.
AATTAATCACCGCTTTTTGTTAGGAAGCTCTTAGCATAATTGCAGTACAAGAACCTAGATTTCAAATCGAAGCAACATTGTAGCAACGTACAGTTAGATGAGCGAGATTTGCTGGGAAATATTTTTTGCTCTTCGTACTCCATTGGCAAGGCAAAGTAAACAGTTTATCTGACTCGAAAGACATTCAAAATTCAATATAATGTGCGGGTCATTTCTTGGTGTCCCTAACAACCTGTTTTCCTTTAGTTTCCAACCTTCGGGGTTGGAAACTAAAGGTTCAGTTTTTTGCTTTAGGAAGATATTGAATATCGGAAATATAAAATATTTATAAGTGTATGTATATTATATAGGAGGGCGTCGACCTATTCAGGCCATGCAGTTAAATCTGTACATCTCATAAAACAGGTCCCCAAGAATTAGGAAGAGTTACTGCCACGCTGCATGGGAGGGGGTAGTGCCATGCTTACTCCTACTCAACGGAATTGGGCCGACACGACAAGGGAACCTCTCACTCACATAATGTCACCGTAAAGTGACATCTTTAGTGTCGCGTTTCGTGCAGCGTGTGAGTAGCCGGTGTCCCATTGGGCGGGGGAAGGAGGGCAACGCATCTGCATAGTAACTGTGTCGATGTTCATGGGTGTCGATGGTCGTTAGAAGTCCCCGATTGCTCGTTGGCCCCCTTATTCTATAAAAAAATGTCTATATGTATGTACGTGATAATTTTCTGAAAATCTACTAGGGATTTTCATGCGGTTGGATCTTTAGTATATACTTTTGTTTTAATAAACAGTTTAAAAGAATTCATTGCTAGATATTTGTGAATTACATAATGTAAATTCAAAATGACACCAATGGTGGATGTGTCGAATTTGTCCAAAACATATTTAACAAGCTGCAAATTAAGTAACCCTATTCTCATGTAGGCATTTTCTGTATTTACTAATGTTTGTTATGTTGGTTTATTTTAGTCACAGGTTCTTGGATAGCCGTGTTCAACGAAACACGATAGGGCCTCTAGTAATTATTTTTGTAATTCTGTACTTTGTCGTTACGATTATATTCTGTTCATTGCTTTGTATAAAAATAGATTTTAGTGCTGATTACAATAAAACAAATGAATATTTTGGGTATCACTTGAGCAGACGATATGAAGTTATATATACGGGTTGTTTACACAGAGAACATTACGAAAAAATAAAAACGGGTCGATTAAACCTAAACAAACCAACGCATCCCCAATTTGTACCGCGGAGCATTAACATCACTTTGTTTCTTTTGTCATATCCGGATTTTTTCATTGTCTACATACACAATACTCTTGTCTATCCGTGCCTAAAATAAAATGAAATATTATTTTCTTACACATAATTAATTAAATAAATGTATACCGCAAGTTGTGTTGTAATCCTAATAGTTTTGCAGAACCTAGGACATTTATTGGAATTTTGCTGTCTCATGCCATCATATCGGAAAAATTGCACCAAATAGCAGTTATTTGACAGTTCATTTCCCACTAGTTTTACCATAACATCATGTCCTACAAATTTTACTGGAGAAGAAAAAATTTCGTTCGAAGTTTCATTCTTAGGAATTATTGCATAAAATGGAAAGTTTTCCCGTACGTTTATTATTGCGGAGCCATATGATTACTGTTCCGTAGTATTGCGTAGTGCGCTACGAGCTACGGTCAGTTGCTACGAGTACATTTTGAGGTGCTACGGCTCTACGTCGCGTCTACGCATGACATGACATGCTACTTATTTGTTGAACATTAATAAAGAACGGGTATTTAACTGTAAGAACGTTATTATTTCATTGCAGTTGTATCGGACCTGTACCAGGTGCACGTAATATCTACGCAGGTGATATCTTTGCTGTTTTGTTCCGTACAAATTATAAGTTCCAGTTCATTTAGAAAGGTTGAAGAAGGGTAAATTATCTCCCCACCATGATTCAAGCATTGTCATGGCGGTGGGGCTTAGTAGCCTGGGGTGAACCCAGGCGAAGCCAATTGAACGGAGGAGGATCTTTGCACCCCTCTTATAAGAAGAGGGGACCTAAGAGCAACAGGAGGTGGCGCTTTTGCGCACGGGGCAAGGGGCGAGGATGGGAACCTCACCCCATTGCACAGTCCCCAAGTCGGTGGGATTGTCAACCCCATCTGTAGAGGTGGAGTTAGTCCCTCAGGGGGCTGACTAGCCGTCGAGGTGCCCTGATGATTGTTGTTTCGGGGCACCTCACCAAGGGCGGCACTGATGGCACTCGCGGTGGTTTTTGTGGGTATTCGCCACTATCTTGTGCCGCGAGTCCCAAATGCCACTGGACCCCACCCAGGTCCGGTGAAGGCGCGTAAATGCGCTTCCCCGCGTCAACAAAAAAAAAAGGGTAAATCATCTATCCCGCCATAGCTCAAGCATTGTTGTCGTGGCAGTGGGGATCAGTAGCCTGAGGTGAACTCATGTGAAGCAAATTGAGCCGAGGAGCCGCTCTTTGTACCTCTCTTATAAAAAGAGGAGACAATAGAGCAAAATGAGGCGGCGCTTTTGTGTACGGGGCAAGGGACGACGATGGGAACCTCACCCCATTACACTGTCCAAAAAGTTGGTGGGGTTGTCCTGGGATGCGGGACAACACCATCTGCGGTGGTGGCGTCGGTGCCTTAGAGAACTGACAAGCCGTCGAGGTGCCCGATGATTTGTTGTTTCGGGGCACCTCACCAAAGGCGGCACTGATAGCACTCGCGATGGTTTATATGGCACTAGTTTTTTCGGTACTATAATGTGCCGCGAGCCCCAACCACCAACCCAGGGCCAGTGAAAGCGCACAAACGTGTTTCCCCGCGTCAGCGAAAAAAGGGCAAATCACCCAGAAGATTTGTTCATATTTTCTGACCTTCTGTACTGAAATTAATTTGGTATTATAGGTAGGAACGATATTCAAATAATGACACTACTTCCGCTTGACAGTTTCCGCCCCATATTATTCTACGATTCGCTGTTCGCCAAAAAGGCCAGCGACTGTCGATTGTTATTTTTCCAATCAGAGAGTGACGTCGAAATATAAAAGAGGCATCATATACAATTCGTGGTAAAATGTATAAGCTAGTTTTATAGTGAATTATAATCGATCCCGATCGAGTGTTATTTTTAATGATAGCGACATTTTACAACTCAGAGTAGAGACATATGAATAAAGCAAACACAACATATTTTGTGATATTTTTTTATGCATAGTAGCTAGCTACTATTCATTAGTGTTTTTCGACATAAAAATACTTATTGGTCCGCTGCTGGACACAGGCCACGACTGAACTCCTGCTATTTATATTTATTATTCATCCAGGACAGGCTCCTGCACGAAGGTCGTTCCCACCTGATGAATGGTCGACCAACACTTCGTTTTCCTAAACGCGACCTACACTCCAGAACCTTACTGTCCCATCTCCTCTTTAGAATATGTGACCAGCCCATTGCCATTCCACGAAAGGATGGAGTTTGTGTAGTAGTTTAATGAAGTGTAATTAATGTATATCTCTCCCATATATCAGAAAATTCGTTCAGTAGTACTGCGCAATATAATAACAAATGTTGATTTAAAAAATCGCATTTGCAGCCTTACTAGGATTTGTTTGCAATAAGATAAAATCAACGACAAGCGAGACGAAGTCACGAGGAAATATTATCTGTATCATAGCGAGGTCTTATCTCTCTACTTTCTTTTCATTGTCTCAATATAGTTTTTATATCAGCTGTAGCGCAGTTGGCGCAGTTTTTACACCGTCCTCCCGCTCTGAGTTTCACTTAATGCCGTACTTGGGACGGAGTATAAAATTTAAGAAGCTGAGATTGAAAAACATTGAATTTTTGTTGGATTTTTTACTGGAGCTGATGAAGTAATTTCAATTTTGTATATAAGCGGGCAAACGAGTAGCCGGAACCTTTTGGTGACTAGCGACGCCCATATGTATCACAACGCTTAATTGTCTCCTAGACGCCATGTTGTAGACAAGTTCTTACAAAAGAATGCAATTAGATCGGACAGTTGATTAGTCTCTACTAATCAACTGTCCGATCTAATTGCATTTTTTTATTAATTTGCATTTGCACTGGATGATATTGATAAGAGGAAATACTAACTTTAGCTAGAGATAGTGTCATGCTGTATTGCAGCAGAATTGGGCCAGCATGACCTTTGAGGTAACTCTCGCTCACAGTATACCGGCTTAAAATGACACGCCGTCGCATTTCATGCAGTTTTGTTATGTCATATGGCTGTTTATAATTCTTCTAATTCTTTTAACTACTAATAGTCCATTTTCTTCAAAGTGTCCTAAATGGCAAACAAATAGTTCCGGTCGACAACAATATAGACCAATAGTGCGGTGAAGTGTAGTGACATAGATGAGTGAATGAGCAAGCAGCCAATTCATTTTTCATACTGTGACGCTCACGTGGGGATACTATAAAAATATAGCCTTACTCTCATGTCTCGTGCAGTTTGTGAGTGCCAGTGGCCCATTGAAAGACCCTATTACTTTTACATTTGGAATATTAAGATTACCTCTTCCCAAAATGTAAATAGATGACAATACCGAAGATGGCTTCCACTGAAGATTCATACTTCAATTTAATCCAATCCATTTGCAGACGCTATAGATATTTGTGTTGTTAATTGTATACAAAGTTAACATACATCTTCCTGTACAGTGTTAACACAATTTTATACTCTAAGTCCCTGTAGTAGAGATCATGTCTTTTATATCAGCTGCACGAAGCTGTTGCAGAAATTGTGTCAGACGAAATACGTGTATTGTTCATCGGTTGATCGAATTGGCTTCCACGAAAGGGTAAAGTTTGTGTAGTACTCGCGCCCCATGATCATCCCATAAGTTTTATCTGCTAGTTAACTATATGTAATAATACATATACAATTTTCTATAGCTGTTAGAGGATTTAACATTGTCAAGCTTATTACTTTTATATAAGTAACTTACGGGTACTATATATGTGAGAGGTCGCGCCAGCTTGACCCGACTGCAAGACATGTCCGTCATATGAAATGAGGAAATTTTTTATTGATCGACGAATATTACCTAAATGATAATGTAATCTAAGATTTTTTCGGAACAATAAATGAACAGGTGTTTTGGTGGTGCCATATCCTGATAAATCCAGATCTCCAAAATATACACAGTTGTTAGCACTCGCAGGTGATTTAGAGTATTATTTTAAAGTGTATATCACAGACAAACACCGGTGGTGCTTGCATTAGACAATAGCATTTCTGTCGCTGTTTCAAGTTCTCCGGTAAGGTGCCGTCTTAGTTAAGAGTTTGTGCTTTTAATTATTACAAGTTTAGCTTCAGAATTAGTCAATCCGTTGCTAAGCTTTGGTATTGCTGTAATTTAAGAGACGGACACTTCTGTGTTGCATTGAAATGGTTTGGCCGCAATCCAAATTCGTATTAGTTTCGTAACAGTAATAATTCTAACTCATATTCGATTCAAAATAAAATGCAAAGGGATCGGTGACATTCGAATAATTTGTGATAAAAATTTAATGATATTTGGTATTTTTTTATTAAAGTAATAAGATTATTAAATCGTATGAAACAAAACCATATAAGGTTTGATGCCATCTTACAATATAGCCCAATAACCATCCATTTTGGACCACCAACATACCTCTCACTCATATGATACCTCCACAAAATTGTCCCTGGTATTAATTCACCACAGTAATAGTTCTTAAATGAATCATGAAATGACGAACTAATCTATACTACGATGTGCGTGATGCGTGGAGGTGAGGGGAATATACACAGTAGTAAAGCACTTAATATACACAGTAGTGAAGCATTTAATATACACAGTAGTGAAGCACTTAATATACACAGTAGTGAAGCACTTAATATACACAGTAGTGAAGCACTTAATATACGCAGTAGTAAAGCACTTAATATACACAGTAGTGAAGCACTTAATATACACAGTAGTGAAGCACTTAATATAAGCACTGACTTTAATTCGTGTATTCAAGTTAAGTTTCTATTCGCTTTTGACTCAGCTCAGTGACGAAAGCTTTTTAAGAAAACAGTCGTCACTAAATTTATAAAACAACTTCATTGTGTGCGAAGAATATACAAAAATTTATAAAACAACTTCATTGTGTGCGGAAAATATACAAAAATTTATAAAACAACTTCTTTGTGTGCGGAAAATATACAAAAATTTATAAAACAACTTCATTGTGTGCGGAAAATATACAAAAATTTATAAAACAACTTCATTGTGTGCGAAGAATATACAAAAAATTTACTAAACGAAGTAGGCGGTTACGTGAAAAAGGTGCCAATTTACGTAACGTGACAATTAAAATATTAAGCATATTTCACACTGGTTCAAAAATAGAATGACACGACCGGGTCAAAGGAAAATTTCTCTTTGATTGGGTCACGCGTCGACGCTTCACCGCCATCGGAACTTTGATATAATGGCTATTAAAATTTAATAATATCCATTCTCTTCGTCAAATGAGTGCGTAAATTGTTATCAGAGATGAATATAGCTTTGATACTTTGCGTCTCACTCCCGTTTTGATATAAGTGTAGGTACTAATTACTATCCAAGTGGAAAAGGAATGTCTAATAGATGTTATATAAACGTCCTTCTTATTTTTTATAAGGCGGTGATGGAGTTTTTTAGAACAATACCATTAATGTCTATAATGATAAGCACAATTAAATTTATTCGGCGAACCCTATAAATTTAATTATACAATAAGCACCAGAGACTCGAATATTCATACGTTTGAGGTCAATGTGTAAAAAGCACATAGTATGCAAAGAATATAAGGCGATGGGTGGTTGACTTAGATTTCTGAGAATCATTAAGATAAGGACATTAACATAAAGTAAAAAAAAAGTTTGGTTGCTGGCTTGGATGAACAGGCTTTCACTTGCCCACAGTCAGACAGGCAACTAAACAAATAAATAATTAAATGAAAAATAACTTTTAATAGATTATAGGTTAAAATATAAGATTAGATGATAACTACTACCATCAAAACATTATCATTAACTATTATAGTCTTTGAAAATTTAGGTTTTGAAAATATTTGAAATAAGAAAAGGGACATAAAGATTTTCACATCCCTACACAAAAGTGTAGTGACTGTTGTATATACGATTCGGAAAATGTACGAATAACTAAAACTGTTTTTAGTGTTGTATCGTATAACTAAAACTGTTTTTAGTGTTGTATCGTATAACTAAAACTGTTTTTAGTGTTGTATCGTATAACATCTTCTGCCTTGTTCATCGCAGAAACGTGGAGCAAAAAATATAATTATTGTTTTTGGTTTATTTGAATCAGATATGAAATACTGTAAAATTTATAACTTTTAAAGATTGTCTGTTATAAAAACAAACTAATACAGCATCGACCCGTACGCGACAGTAGCGTATACAACTTGTTAAAGTGAAGTAGAGGACCTTTTTTCTATACTACTCAATAAAATCCACACCTCTATTATAAATAACTATACAATAAATAATATTTATATAATAAATAAATGACAGAAATGTCCACTTAAACAAATCCTCACAAATATCGTATGTATGTCGCGTTCACAAATAAAAACGAAGCCAATATTTTAAAGAAACAGAGAGATTGGGTGACATCAAAGCTGTTTCATATCACGTCCAATATGTTTAGGATTACACTCAATATCGTCCGTAAATTAAATCGCGTCCCTTGCGTTTTAAAGGTCTTCTCATGTCCGTTTTTTCTTTTAAAATATCCCATTTCGTGTGCACTTAGCTTTATTTGTCTTATTATTTTTTTCACATAATTGAAACCCTAGAGGGTCAGAGTTTGTTTTATTTAGTAGAAAAGAATACATTTTATACATAGTGCCATGTTTAGGTACAAAATAATGCAAAAAAATATGTCTGTTTGATATAAAATGAACTTAGCTATGAGCTAAATTGATAAGCTATCAACAAGCAAGCATCACGTAAGTGCCATTTCGTCTTGTTGGTGTCTTTAGCTACGTACGCATGATGGAAATACACATGCGTGGTTCTCTCCTGCTTGTATCGATCACAACCAACAGCAGCCCTAGAAACGCACAAAATGCGACTACGTCATCGACATGACTTTCCAGTGCTACCCGAGTAGTTTTAATAGGTGCTCGGGCTACCATGATACCGCCGCACCACTTCGTGATGCTTTGGCGGCGAGCGCCTTTCATGCGGTTAGTGAGTATATGATGCAGTGGCTCAATGAAGGGAGGAGATCCCCATCATTGGGCCAAGACACATTTTGGGCACAAGCCACAATATTGGTAGGGAAGACTTTTCTAGTGCTATTCTGATAGGTGTCTAAATATATTATAATAATAAATTATAATGATTATGTATCACACCGCCGTGCTGTTCTATTACTGTGTTCTATTACTTTGTAGTAGTCAACAACTGGGATAGCAGATCATGCTGATTATAAAATGGACTGTAATTTTATTACATTGAAAATAATTATATAGCACACATTCAGCATGAAACTCATTAGCACTTACGCGGGTGTTACGCAATAAAGTTTACGCGTTACGCTAATCCCGGACGTGCGTAAAACGTCTTGCGAACGTAAACGATTTACGTTATCTAACCTCGCGTGATGTCGTTACAGACGTCGTAAGGATAGTCATTACAAAACGTAACGTTTTATATTACACGACCAATTTTAAGGCTCTGTCGCCTATAAGGTTATTACAATATTATCGCGTTCGTCTAGAGGCGATCATTTTCTGCCAGAGATCCTAAGGGACCTTTTTTTCCTTCTTTTTACCTCCTTTTTTCTTTCTTTTTACGTGGGAAACTTTAAAAACAAATATTTACGTGAGTTCACGCGCCCTAAGCGGGATCCAATGGTGTGTGGGGCTCACGGCAAAACAGTATGCCAAATACCCACAAAAACCACCGCGAGTGACATCAGTGCCGCCATTGGTGAGGAGCCCCGGACCTACAGATCATTAGGGCACCTCGACGTCTATTTACTCCCCTGATAGCGTGGTCTCTTACCACAGAACAACCCCGTCAACTTTGGAGAAGTGTAATGTGTTGAGGTTTGCCCTTGCCCCGTGCGCAAAAGCGCCCCCTTCTCTTGCTCTTTTGTCAACTCTTCTTATAAGAGGGTTTCATGGGTCAGCCCTCAGTTCAATTGGCTTCGGCAACTATAGAACCGGCAAAAATGTTACTGACTTCTTTATTTCTAATAGGTTCAAGGTGTTAAATGCTGGCTTCTCGTTAACATTAAGCCGCCGGTCCTGCGCTCGATATCTTACTGATCGTGTCGGACTGCCGCGTATCCGAACAAGAGAAGGCTAAAACAGAATGTGCACTTATACATGCACCCACACATGTGCATTATAATTTTATAAATGTGCATTATAATTTTGCGTAGGCCGCAGTTATCTTGTCTGTGTAGAAAAACCTTTGCGGATATTTCTATTAACGAGATAGGAAAACTATGTAAGTGCTTCCTGTTACAGGTTTTGTTTACTTAAAATTAGGGCATTCATAATACATGTATACATTAAGAATTATTATATATAACAGAAGGTACCGGAAAATGAATTATTTTTATTTAATACTTATAGATTAGGTTAGACGATGCGACGGTCTCGATACACCCACGAAACGATGTGACGAAGTTATATCAATGAGTTTGAAGTGACTGCCCACACTCATAGACAACTAATCATCTGCTTCTTCAGAAGCGAAACACTCAGAGTTACACGCAAACTGTTTATATCCAGACGAAACTTCTATAAAAAACCAGAGTGTAACCTGTAACGTTGGTATACAACTTCTATTTCACCAGCTCTCTTAGTCTTCGAAATAAACAGATTAGGCATTTCAAAATCAACGCATTTATTTGTGGAATAATATACATTCCGTCATAAGCCTCAAATGCCACGCAAACGTACAGACTTTAACTCACCCATCACGCAAAAGCTTGATTATTTGTAAGACAATCTCTCAAGACTCATTAGAGAGATGATTTCAAGTTGTAGTATCTAAGTTAATGCCGCCGTTTTATCTTGTCGTCAAAACAGGCAAGTTTTAATGGTGATTGAAGAGGGTCTTTATATTGTAATACATTCTAAGGTTGGGGAGATGTTTGACGCGTACGCCAAATGTTTGATGTATCAAATCTTATATGTACCGTTGGTAGGATCTTCCCCCGCTTTGTTGTAAATTATAAGTTTAGAATACATACGGCAGTAAAGGTTTGCGCTTAACACATGTGTAGAACGACACACCTTCTTGGTCGTATTTTCACGCACCATGTTCACATGTCACAGCGAGCAGACCGGAGTAGGCTCTGTAATAGATACACTATCTAATGATTTATTATATTTTTTATAAAATAAGAAAAAATTAAAAATATTAAATTGCAATATTTTAGCGACAAAGCGAAATATTACTTCTCTAATTACTGACCTCGACAGTGTCATATTTTTTATGCAACGTAGAATGTTTCCTATTAGTTTAATTGAAATTGATTACTATATAAATTTTTTTCGTTAGGGAGGTGGTATCTGGTATTACCGAGGCCTCAAACCTAACGTCGCGGTAATGTGTCTCCTATTGCCGAGTACTGAAAAACTTTGTAGGAGGCTGCCTGAGTCCGTCGTGCGTGCGGTTTGCTATCCTTCGACTCAAGGTGTAACAATTATGTTTTGAAACTTAAATATGTTATAAAAAAGTATATCTGTCATCTTTGACAGGCTTTTTTGTAAGGATAATGTTCACTATATTATTCAAATATTGAATATAAGGAATGACGGACAATCCGTGACAATTAGTGGTTATGGAACAATAATTATATAAATAAAGGACCATCCAAGTTGCAGCCGGGAGTCTCGGACAACTGCCAGATAAGACTTCATACCCTCGCTTTAGTCTAACCAATAACAAAAACTGTAATTCCATTGTTGTTCTTGTCCTATTTTAAGTCTGTCCTGGATTGTGAATGTGGAAATACCAAGTCAAATAAATGTATCATCTAGAAGTTTAACACAATTCTTATAGCCTCTTTAATCCCCATGTGAACTCCTTTTACAGAATTTATAGAATTTTATAGAATAAAAATAAATTGTTACAAAGGAAAGAGAACAACGCACCAAAAGAAAAGGTAATGCCATGCTACATTGCAGCGGAATTGGGCCGCACTCACTCAGATGTTACCGGCGTCAAGTTACATCTTCGGTGTCTCATATCATGCGGTTTGTGAGTAGTCGGTGACCCATCGGAGGGGAGGAGGTAGGGCAGGCAACGCTCGTTTGCCCCTCCATTCAATGACAATACAACATGTTGCCGTAAGCGAGCGGCGGGCTGCTACCGACAAAATTAATAACACGGTACAGAAGCAAGTTTAGAACGAGGTAGAATTTGCTGCATTGCAGCAGCAGAAGGCCGCCACGACCGGGGAGACTTACAAAGGGATAGCTTTGCCATCGCCTTTTGTGCGGTTTGTAAGGAGCCGTTTCCCAATTGGGGTCAAAGGAGGTAGAACATCTGTTAATGGGGGTCAGTAGTCACCGAATAGCTCATATTGCTAGTGTCCTGTTCTGCACAACAGGAACCTACACATATGCATACGGAGTGAACAATTGAGATGCCTACGTATGTCCGGAATCAATACCGTTTTGTTTTTAACAGACGGGGATAAACGGCTAATTAGAACCATTTGATAATTATCCACGTTCATTGACATCTGTACGCTTAGTGATAATGTAGATGCGGAGCCCTCCGTCACCCTCTCCTCGCCAATGGGTTACCGGCCAATTAATAGCGTAAACGCTATAATGCTCGTTAATGTGTTCTCATATATTTTATTACCGATGTATGGTGCGGTAATCTGTGCTGTATTACAATTTTTGAAATTTAACTCCGACCTACAAAAACTGAATCTCTTTCTGGTATGACTCATCAGAAACAAATGTACCAATAACAATTTGAATCTAATTGTTATAATGATGTCAATTTAATAAAGCACAAATATTTATTTGGCATTTTATGAGCTAGTACAAATCCAATTTTTGAGCACTAAAGTTTATTACAAAAGTAGTTAGGTTTCAGTCGATTTTACTCAAGTTGGAATTAAATATTTGTATTCTGTAATATCGGATACCTTAGTTCTCTGCCTTACGAATTCTGTCGCACAGAGAAATACCCAACATAGAACGTTCACTAGGCCATTGAGTTACCGCAAACTTGCAGACCTGTCCGAAATTAAGATGTTTTGGACCCTTAGGTCATCACGGGGAGAACGCGTTCGTCGAAGACTTTAATAGGCTCGCTGAAGTGGCAATGGGCTGGTCACACACTCAGAAGAGCAGACGGTAGATGGACCAGTAAGATTCTGGAGGGATGGATGCGAGTGGCAGGAGATCGGTTTTGGCGTTCATTGAGAGAGGCCTAAGTCCAACAATGGACTGATGAAGTCTGATAATGATGATACTGTAATAAAGGAGGGATAAAATAGTTTAGCATTTAGTATTAGGACAGTTAATTATATAATAAAATAAGAAACTAATAAAGACCTAGTAATTCATCTATTACCGATATTGACTCGGATTAAGATAAGCCTGGCCATTTTAGGCACCTAACACCGCGAATTTTATTTATTAATGATATTGTGTTTATTTAATATTTCAACGACTGCTTTCAAATAATAAATATTTTAAAGATTTGCTTTTATGTCCTTCTGTATTTGTTTTGTGCCACTTACTGTAGTGGCACAAAACAAATCTAGAAGGACATAAAAGCAAATAAATAATAGTCTCATTCATATCTAAAGTAAATGTGCTTTTGTAATCATGTGTTTAAAATAAATACACTTACTTCAATAGTTACTACTTTGAATAAAGATCACTGCTACGTTAGCACACATAAAATAAACTGTTTATTCGTAGATGTTAAGTTAAAAGTAAGCCCATGATTGGCTAGAGAATAAAACTTGATATTTATTGCCATTTTTGGTTACCGCGGTATAACTTTCTGTATAATTCTTTACACGTACAGGCAGTATACTCACGCCAATTTTATTACACATCAAGCGCAAATCTAAAGATATTTTCATATAAATTTAAAATATCCTTATAAAGCTGTAGTTCCCTCAGCTCCGGGTCACATAATATGTCACTGCATTTCCTCAGGTTACGCGAACCTCAAATGCCTTATCATTAGGTCATTTAACTGCTCAATAATTATTTTGGCATCCACGCTACAAAAACAAAAGCTGTAAAAATAAAATACTAAAAGTTCATATGTTTCATTCTTTTTATTCTTTCATATGTTTGATTCATTTTATAACACTGCATTCTAAAATTTTCTCGGATTTCGGTACAACGATACTTTAATCTCTCGGTGAGCGATGAATCACCGCGGAGCGCTGCCGCCATTTGTCAAAGTGACGTGTAAAGCATGTGCACGTGATTCCTTCCAGTGCATGCATCATGACACGGATCCGCTTTGAACTGGTTTGAAAACTATTGCATCAAAAGATTTATATCCCTCTTAAACATTTCAAGTAGAGCTTTTATAAAATGGGGTATTTTAACAAGGATTGATGTAAGGGTTTTTATAAGGGCACACGAGCAGTCGGAGCATTTTGTTAATTAACGACGTCCATAGACGTCGCATAATTGTTTACAGATATGCTGCAGTCTGTATCCCTTCCAAATGTGCCGCGCGCACCACACAAACGCAACGGCGTAGCTGTCAATGTCGTGGCGAATCGCGTGCGCGAGAGGTTGTGCAGCGCTGTTCAGCACCATGGGTCTGCCTCTTACAGGGTTGGTAAAGATTGCATTTACTTTTCCTACTATAAATCATGTATCCTCTGTTTTGTTCTAAAACGGGTATTCAAACGCAAAACCTTCTTTCTCTCGGTTGCATCGCGTAATCATAAACAGATAAAGGAGATGACAGAAGTGGAATAACTATATTACCGACGTGTAAATCTTAATAGGAGAC
>JAFELO010001969.1:127897-149607 GCA_017140195.1 Eumaeus atala
CCCCCCCGGAGAGTACCACACGTGACAGCTCAACCGTCGTTTTATATCGGCTTAGTTTAGCATGTTTAAACTAAATTTGTCCAAGTTCATCACCTGTTACACCAATAGTTTTGATTCTAAGCAATGCTACGTTGGCGTAGCAGATGTAGAACATAAGGTTATCTCGCGTCTGCGTTATAAAGAGTCACTTTCGTAATTAGAATCATTTTTGGCTTAGTTACAAATTTCATAACCATAGCTTTGCTCGTATTTAAGTCCCCTTCACTATTACGTATTAGTACGTGAGAATATAAACCGTGGACGGGTGAGCAACGCGCCCCCAACTTGGAGACAAGTTTATTGCGACTATAATTTGCTTGTGCACTGTGTAAAGGCTTTTATCTTGATATTTTGTTAGCTGAAGAGTTTGTTTGTTTGTTTGTTAATTTGAACTTTCTAAAATTCTTATTGTGTTGATAAGTCCATTTATCGAGGAATATGGGCTACGTACCATGACGCTACGACCAATAGGACCGGAGCTACGAGGGTGAAACCGCAGGTTGATGTTAGTATCATTGAATACTATTGATGTGTCTTCATACATTTCATTTTGGTGCATTGCAATCGGACGGTATCTATTTATCTATTTACCTCCGTTTATTTTAAGGGCTTCATTTGTTTTGTAAAAAGTTCAGAAAGCTTATTAGTAGATTATCCACTTGCTGAATTAAAACATTTCAAGTAACAATTATTTTTCCTACAGAATAATAATCTACTACAATAATCTACTACAATAATCTACTACAATAATCTACTACAGTAATCTACTACAATAATCTACTACAATAATCTACTACAATAATCTACTACAATAATCTACTACAATAATCTACTACAATAATCTACTACAATAAACTGTAATGAAGCCATACAGTTATGCTGAAAGAAGCCAAATGACCAATTAATCGAAAGGAATTGTATAGTTGACTCTTAAACCAAATGTATTAATACTTGAATGAATAAATAAGCTGTATAATATATTTTTTCCACAAATATTTATTTTTTAGTTTAGATTTACGACCGGTTTCGGCGTATCATCATCAGGTAAACAAATCATTTGTCTACTTTCAAGAAATTTCCATCAAGAAGTGATAATTCTTTCAATCAACCACACAATGTATTATTCAATAAATATTGTTAAGTAAATTTTTGGATAGTGAAAATTTATTATAATAATAATTGATATAATAATTCATTTAAAAATTATCCGAATAAATGAGTAAAGTTGAGTAGAACAATAACGCAGGAGCCGCATAGGTTGGCGACCTCTATCGGCAGGGAGATGTTCACGGGTATGAAGCGCCATATTTTACTGCTCATTCCCCTCATGCCGGTATACTGCAGGAACACTTGCAGATCTTCTTTCATTTTTAAATCTGTAAATATTACGTAAAACTGGTTGGTGTGATTTTAAACACGTTATAATCACACCAATTATTCAAATCGTCAAAGCATGATCTAACTTTTTTCAATATTTTTTCGATATAGGTTTTCAATATAGACAATTTTAGTTTATTTACGCTTATTCTATTCTAGGTGCCACTTATATGTGGAGTCTCTCGCCGCTGTTGGAGTTAGGGGCCCAAACGCATTTGGAAGACTATTGGCCTCCCGGCCAGTTCGGCACCTGGAGGTAGCTTCGGGACCCAGACGCTCTGAGTCTCAATCGGGTTCCAAGCGCACCGATGCACCGATCGACCGTCGACACCCTCAAGCGCCTACGGGCGCTGACTGGAGAGGTGGATCACCGGTGGTAGGTGTCTTTGGACATCGGACCTATAACAGTTTCCCGGACAGTGTGATACGGGAGGCATTGAATTCCTTCGGAGTGCCCCCATATCTAAGGATGTTCTTGGATCTCATAGGACGTAGGGTACGACTGGGTCCTGCTAGGCTGTCCCCTCCCCGGCATGATTGTCATCTGTTACGCGGATCATCCGCGTCTTTCGAGGAGGTGGCGTGGTTGGCTGAGGTCGGTGTGGACCCCGTAGTCAGCCACATAGAGAGGTCGGGGCTTCGTGCCAGATTCGGCAATACCGAAGCTCTTCTCTTTCGCGGGACTGACCGTGCGAGATCCCGACTAGGGGCCGTTATGCAGATCGGAAAGAAGGTCAGAATGATCCCGCACATCACATATCCTATCTCTTATCCTTGACGGGGGGAGGGGGGTGGGACCTTCGACCCATATATCGCTTTGATGGGACCGCAGGTCGTGAAGGCGGCGAGTGAACTGGGCAGACTCCCGAACCTCGCAGGCGGCTGTATTCCGGTATCTGTTGGAGTATAGCGACGTACGGCGCCCCGGTTTGGTTGGTTCGTTTCACTGCAAGAAATAAGGCACATCTTCGATCTGTGCATCGTCGAGAATGTGCAAAGTGACATCTATTCGGGGGTACCTGAACCTGGACCTGGAGGTTCTGGGCGACGGTCGGCGGATCTGACGGAAGTCATGAATCAGTCTCACCGGAGCGGACTTGTCTCTGGCGCTATATCTTGCGCCTCCAGCAACAGTAGTGCCGGGTCGGGATTGAGACCCAGGCAGCTAAGACACCACGTCGTTCAGCAGCAGCCGGACAGTCTTCGAGGAAGTAAAGTAGCCTTTTCGCCGAGGCCAGCCTGTCGCTGGAGGGTTCTTGTTACCTGCAGATCCAGTACACTCCGATGTAGCGGCTGAAGACACCCGCAGGGATTTAGTTGGTACTGCACCCCCGATAGCCGAGTCCGACATAATGGATTCCCCGACGTCAACAAAAAAAGATGTGCTATTAACATAATATCCAAAAGTTAACCTGCTCGGTGAATTTGCATTTTGAAAATTATACAACTTGGCGACTATTTTCTGATAGTCATAATTACTATATTTGATTTAAAATACGTACCCGTTGTGTCAATATACATATGGACCAAACTCAGCCTTAATTTCTCCAATTCAGCGTGTTGCATCTCAATGACGAAGCAGGGAGAACAAAGGAAAAATAACACTTGAATGATGTGCATCAGCAAAAACCCCATTGACTCGACTGGTTCCTGAAATGCATAATTAACGTTATATAATAATTATAATAATAATAATAGTTTATCTTTCACCACGATATAAATTTTATACATTAAAACTAATGATTGTTTTTAATTGGTGCTGATGTTTGGTGACTTAAAGATCCATTAAAAAAAATATTACAGGTGTTGACATGTTATACTTTTTTAATGTACTGTGACCTCAATAGGTGACCACTGCCACTTCTTTTATTGTTAGTCGACTATATGATAACCTACATTCAGTAAACCTGTTTTATACGTTTTCACTTCTAATGCAACCACCGTGGCACAATAAAAATTAAAGCAGTCTAAAAATAGGAGAAAGAATTGAATAATGATTTGGTAGTTTCTCTAATTTTATGTTTCGCCATCTTATGAGCTTATAATAATAGTTTCCCATGAATTAATATTTACAAACAATGTAAATATTTATAAAATAGGAGAGACCGCTCCAAACACTTAACAACTTAATCTATTTCATAGAATTGAAACAAAGTAAAATATTTACCTGTCCTTCTACCACGAGCAGAATGTGATAGACATTGGCAATCAACTTTGGAACACTGCATATGATACTAGCAAATATCTGAAATTTCAAAGCTTCTTGGGTGATTACTTATCAATATCCATTTTGCATTTAATAAGTCTGACATGATATAACAAACATAAAATTAATATACATATATTCTTTTTCTCCCACAATTTTTTTTTATAATTCTTCAGAACGACAACTTACAGAAGCATGCAATTCTGGTGTGATTAAATCAATTGTATCAACTATTCTTCTGTATACGTTGAGAAAAAATCGTATTTTGTCATCCTTCAACATTTTGTTTTCACTTATATGTAAATAGAAATTATATCCGGGCATTTCCTGTAGCCTCATACGTAGTATGTGCAGGCGATACCACACCATATTGACAAGAACAAAACGCCAGACTCGATTAACATCCAGAACAAATGGTGATATTAGACTGATAATATAAAGCGTAACATTAGAATAGCACACGTAGCATATACAGTAAATTACTGTGAATGCAATTCTAGAAAACCAAAGAATAATCACAATAGCAAATATGTTTCTATTAGTAACATTACTAGGTTTAATCCTCAAACTGTAGTCAAGTTTCTGCAAATTCCTAGAGAACTCTGTAAGCTTACTATTGTAAACTAATAATATGATGACAGATAAAGTATATTCTATCATGGCCCACGTTTGTATCATGAAAGATTTTGAACAGCAGACGATAGTCGTCGATATATTAACAGAAGTGAGACAGACACAATAGAATATAAAAACAATTTTTTTGGTCCTATTAAATTTGAAAACTCGATAGTTCAAACCACTAATTAGTAAAATTACGAATAGATATTTGAAACTGTGCAACACATTGTTTTGATGATGTGCATAAGGTTTTGTCTTCGCCATTTTAAAATTGGAAAGCAGAAACAGGTGATTATGCTGGGTAGATATTAAAAAACCGTTGATTTATCGTGTTTGTTATTTACAAACGCGTCAGAAACGTTTGTGGCCAGCCCGTCAACAACGCTTTGGATCAAATAGTCAAAGGCTACAAATATGTTGCCATTTATTATGTTATATTCGACACCAAATACTAATACTTTTACACAGAAAAAAATATATTCATAAATCAATGATAGTTGATCGTTTTGATATCGAGACATTAATTATTATTTTCATGATTGAAAGGAAATTGTACGGTGACATTAATGAAAGTAATCTTTAACAATATTTAGAACATTACTAGGAAGGGACAATTTTTAGTTCATTCATATATTTGTCTACATGTAAGCGTTAAGTTGTGTTTTGATCTTAGAAACATGTAGATAATGAAATGTTTAAATTATTTATCTGAATACGTTGACCATAACTGGAGTGCACGTATATTGTGGTGTATACATTTTACAGCATGTACTAACCACCACCGTACAAAGGCTTTTCAATTTATTTGTACACAATTGACAAAAGCCGAAAGGGTGACAACAAAGTTATCTGACACAGAGTCAGTTTTTGAACAATGGAAATGTCAATAAAATGTCACGGAATATATCATCCATATGTTAAAGTAGTTTTCGAGAATTTTTGGTCCTAGTATACCACTATAAAGGTACAGTTCTTGACAATTACGTAGCCAAACGGCAGGATGGAATCTTATTCCTCACCATGGTTCAAGTCTTATCGTGGCGGTGGGGTTGTCCTGTAGTGCGAGGCTACCCCATCTGTGAAGGTGGAGTCGGCCCTTAGGGGGCTGACTGGCTGTCGAGGTGCCCTGATGATTTGTTGTTCCGGGGCACCTCACCAGGGTGGCACTGATGGCACTCGCGGTGTTTTGTGTGGGTATTCGGCATAATCCTGTGCCGCGAGTACCACACACCACTAGAACCCACCCAGGGCCGATAAACGTGCGTAAATGCGTTTTACCGAGTCAAGAAAAAAGGACGGAACCTTATAATGTCGTAACGCCGCTTGTCTTCCCGTCCGTATATCACAGGCATCTTACTCAGAGATTATGTGAAATTTGGAAAGTCTAAGTTGGCCGGACTTTTATAGAACTATCGTCAACAAGCGTCAGTCAATACTAATGTTACAGAGAAGTCTTTTGATTGTTGTTTATTTATTTTTATTCAACAGACTCCGAAACTACTAGAACGAATTGAAAAATGCTTTTAGCATTAGAATCTACATTATCTGTTATTATTAAGGCTATACAATATTCCATTCTAAAACGATATGGATTAATTTGAAAGCTTCGATGTCGTAGTAAAGATGTGAAAAAGTATCAAAGTAAATCCTTATTTAGCTGCAAAAATTATGGACAACTTGCTGCTCTGGCAGACGCTTTTCTGTCATAAATTGAATTTGTTATCATGGTAGGTAACGTGTAATGTATACGAGACATATTTCCTTGTATTTTTTAAATCAGTGTATTTTTGGCATATTTTGTATAACATTCGTCCGAAGCCGGGACGTAATGCTAGTAAATATTAAAAACGAAAATTGAATGCGTGTAGCCGGTACGGGATGGATGCGAACAGCAGAAGATCGCTCGTCTCGTCTTGTCGTTCATTGATAGTAGTCCACGGCCACCAGTGGACCTGATGAGTTTATAATGATGATGATGAAGTAACGAGTTCACAATTATTTCCAATACGAGACTCCGGTAAGGCGCAAAAGTAAGTAGTAAGTAAACTTCGTACACAATAAACAACTTAGCTGTCGGAAATCAAAACATTGGCATAAAACAGGAGTAAATTGTTTAAGACTCGCCATTAGTCGGCTTAGTCGGCGATTCACAACCTCTTATACTATTAAGTTGTTATTGCTTCGTGAAACAGGAAAAACCTAAGATGTTACGGAGCCATGTCAAATAGATGTGGTATGTCTTCCTGTTCTACATTATTAGTAGTCCAATCATCAAGTCGTACATCATATCGAGTAGTCTAGTGTCCGATTTCGATAAACACAATTTATTTCACATAGGCAATGTTCTGTACTTATACCTAATCCAACGCCTCTACCACCTGCTATACCCAATTATTGTGACACGTGTATCCATCAGGACGTATACAATAATATGGTTAGTAGTAGCTTCTACAATATTGTGACACGCGTATCCATCAGGACGTATACAATAATATGGTTAGTAGTAGCTTCTACAATAATTATATGCATGATCACTCAAAATATTGAGTACAATCTCTGTCAACATGTCGACTGTGAATCCGAAACTAACAGTGTTACTCAGTACATTTGACATGCCGCTGGCGTGAGACAATCTGCAGGCTATGTGCAGTTCGGTAATGTACAGTAATATAAAACAACAAGCTTAACTGGAAAATCCCAAGACATATCAGGTAGGTAACAGAGGGACCTTAATTTCATATTAAAACCTTTGCAGATTTGTTACTATTTCATTTATATAAAGGATGTGTGTGAGCTTACACGTGAGCTCTAAAACTCAACTGTACTAAACTTCTCAAGAAAGTACGTTTGTCCCAAATGAAGGATGCGCAACTGCCGTAGGCCGGTGAAAATTTTCTATAACTTCCATTTTCAAACAATTTTAAAGTATGTACTACGTATTTAAAGTACGAGTAAAATCTCATTTAATTATCAAAATTTCCTTTACCTATTGCGAAATAAAGAATAAACTACTTTTAATTTTGATTATGTGCTAGTAACAGACTGATGAACTCCAATGAAATATATAATTTTAGCGTTATTGTTAAATTCAACGCAGTATTATTACCATATTAGGATTAAATTAATATGGCTAACTGGTAATATCACAAACGGAAATGGCGCATAAATACTTTTGTACATCTCAGATTACAACTATCAGCCCCTCTTCACGATTGTCGTTAAGTCGAATGATAGAGAACTTACGCTTTCGACTTCATTGCTTTCAATTTGTCGACTATACAAGGTGGTTACAAAAAAAACATTTATTTGCGTAAAATGAATAGAAGAAACGAAAATAATAAAACATTTGTATAAAATTTACAAAGGTGCTAACGATCAGATCAGTCTAGCTCAGTATACATTATCAACTCAGTAATTTCAAATCAGTAATCAGCCTCAATGAGGAATCGATACGAGTAGCAAGAATTCAGTAGTATCGGCGATCATTAAGAGAGTTGAGCCTAGTGGACTAACTAATTCAGTAGTATCGGCGATCATTAAGAGAGTTGAGCCTAGTGGACTAACTAATTCAGTAGTATCGGCGATCATTAAGAGAGTTGAGCCTAGTGGACTAACAAATAATGACGATCACTTGCATCGTAGGATTCGAATGTAGACAGATTTTTTTGTCCAGTTTGGCTCACTCCTAATTCTAACCGCTGTTATTCCTGTATTTTCAGGCTATAAAGTGGGCTTCACTGGAGCCATTTCATAAAACTAGAGATCGGTTAGCGCGGGAAATGTATAAATGTTGCACAACACTTAGCAGTCGTAACAAATTTAATCATATCAAGAAATGACGAACAAAATAGAAGAAATGTATCAGGAGAATATGAAGACATCCTGTAAGTTTACATCACAGGTTCATGCTCAATGGAGTGGGCCGAGGCGGTCACTGTAAATAATAATAGTGGTCTGTTCCTTCATTACGTCGCCGAGGCAGTCACTTGACGAGAATATTAAATGTGTCAATAAATGCGTAGCAAATATTACAACACTGTAGTTTATTTTTATTCACATCGCGAGTAGCTTTGGTCTAATCTTTCATCATCAAGGCCCAATTATAAACGTTGTGACTAATGACACCAGTTGTCAACTCACAAATAACCACAGCATACCTTAACTTAATATCGTTTATATAAAATTTGTAATCGTGATTGCGAACAGACTCCACCAAAGTGAATGAATATTTCTTTTATTATGAGGTATGAAAGTAGAGATATAAAAGTATTTTTAACTTTTTACCCACTACTTCGTAATAAATAAT
Source organism: Eumaeus atala (assembly GCA_017140195.1). Lineage (NCBI taxonomy): Eukaryota > Metazoa > Arthropoda > Insecta > Lepidoptera > Lycaenidae > Eumaeus > Eumaeus atala. The sequence goes on from JAFELO010001969.1 coordinate 136,444, forward strand.
TACGCAAATGGTACAGGCGCCTTTGCAATGATATTTACGCGCTGACAGTGAGCAATCAAAGTATCATCTCAAACGATATGTTACATGTACATAGTGTGTATACATGGGTATGACCTAACAATAACCACAAAAACAGATCAGTTATCAGGCGGAGCGGTCGACTGAATGCGAGTCTATTAACCGAAGCCTTGGGCTATATTAAGCCAGGCAATAACAAAGACAAACGCTCAGCACAAAGGAATTATATTACTGACCAACAGGGGGATTACCCTTCTTTTACGTTTTTTCGTTTATGATCGGGTGCTTTGTGCTAAAGTTCTGTTACGGTCCCTTGCAGAGCATTTTCTAGTCAATGGCTGTTCGCTGTAAGAGTACTATAAATTTTTGATGTGGTATTTTAATTTTAGCAGTATATTCCTTGTAAGTGTATTGCCACTAGATACAAATGCAGCTTGAAAAATGTAATTCAATACTACAGAAAAGCTTTTGTAAGAGGTTGTGCCGTGTCGCATTGCAACCGAAATGGGCCGACATAAGCGCTTGTATGACATCACCGTAAAGTGACGGCTATACTGTCGTTTTTCATGCGGCTTATGAGTATCCGGTAGCCTATTGGATGGGTGTAGGAAGGGAAGGCAACGTATTCGCGTGACAATAATAATCTATATAGTCGTCAAAGGCTGCCCTTACCCATGGACCCGCATATAAACTATAAATAAAACAACAAACAGTTTTTTTTTTAATTTTGTATAAGTAGGTGCTACTTTAATGTGATTTTATTTATTTGTATTAAATTAAAATAGTGACTCCGTTATTTTTTTATGTATTGAGCTTGTATGTGTTTAGTATGTATTCACTCGATACAATTTTACGATTATGAGAGTCTTACATAAATCTTAATGAAGCTAATACACATAATTTTAAACAAAGTACGATACATTTCAAGCGAGTGTTTATTATTAAAAAAAAGTATCTCCACGCCTATTATCCCCGAAGACGAAGAGGTGTGCCGGTACATCCAACAACTTCTTTATATTTTCTTTAATGAAATTTACTATATTTACTTATAGAATATGTATATAAAATGTTATGTGTATTTATATATTAATTGGAAAAATAATATCGTCCTAGCGGAATTTTGACCAAGGCGGTCATATCCATAGAGGCGAGCCAACTGCGCACGACATATTAGCGTGCACGAGTGCGTGCGCAGGCACAAGTACACTCCCTGTTCCTTCATTACCCTGTTCCGATGGGTCGGGAGTCCGGCACGACCGTAGAGAAATAAGGCGCAGGACTCACGGCTTACGAGTGAGTTACAGCACCGCCAACCTCCTGACTCCGGACAATTGTTACAAATTGAAGAAACCCAATAATATTCTGATCCGACCCACGACTCGAACCCAGGACCGCTCAAATATAGTTGAACATGTTTATAACTAGACCTGCGAGGCACTTTATTTGTCACATCGAATATGAACGTGCGAATATTAGAACTAATAATAATTGAATATTATAATTAAGGATGTTTTATCAATTATATATTATTAATATCTGCACGCGATACAAATTTTATACGTAACTAATCGGCTCTGAAGTGAGCAACAAATTTACGAAATCTACGAATCATGCCAATACATTTTCCGTAGTTAACACATCCATTATATTTTACATTTATCGCATCTAGTACTTCCATGAAGTAGAAAATTGTACGAACCAAGTTCTTTGTCCGTTGACCACTTCGGGTTCTTTACTGTGCTCACTTGGAGCTAGTTGTTCGAATGTAATTTGTGTTTGTGGTCGGGACAATCTGCAGCAGTCAGATCAAATGGCCCGTGGTTCTAATAAGGCTAGAGGAGTACAAGAACCTTTTACCATAAGTACTTAAATAATCTAACTGCTACCTACGACCTACGGATAAAACTAAAGTCGGAACGTACACAGAGTGATGAAGAATTAATTTCAACATTAGAGAGAATTTAATCTGGTAGTAAGCATAATAATGATGTTTATGTAATTGTTAGCCGGAATGTTAACATTATTTTTATACGATAAGTCATCGATTACAATATTTAAATTTATTGGAAGTGTTCCCATTATTCTCCAGTTTCTATTCGAGATTACAAAATGGCGCGTGTGAATTGTAGACACACACTTTTTGTAACTAGTAATTTTGCCTACAGCTTCGCTCGCTATCAATTTTATCTTCTCTTTTTCATAAAAAAAAATGCTGGCTTGTTGGGTCTTTCTTGGCTATCAGATCATAAAAGTTACCCGTGGAATAAATTACAGGTTAACTACACCAATACTACCACGCGGTGATACAATTATCAGTCAGTCCGCGAGCCTGTCAGTTACTAATACACAACTAATTCACTCAATAATTTCATACATAATAATACATAACACAAAAAATTAGGGTCATCGACAAAGAATATTAACAAAAAATACCATCATTATTCCCACAAATTCCGTAGCCCGGAAAAAGATTAACAAAACTCGAAGGGATCAAGATTCAAAGCCGAGTTAATGATGAAATAAAAATCATATGAGATATTACAATCGGTGTATCAATTAGGACGGACGGACAAAAGCTGGTCGTAACTTCCATTATCCACTCGAAACCACTCGGCCATTGTACAAACACTCCAGTCGAGGGCTCACTGGACCAGATTATCCTCGTATTGACGTATTTCGATATATTTTTGACAATACACGTTTACACATACATACGTGCATGCTCGTAGTCGTAGACGCTCGCACAAGACTATGACTTATTTAATAGACGAGTTGTCATATTTGTTAATTAAAGTATATTTTATCTTACACGTGGTAATAAACCAAACATTAATAATATTTCACACTACATGTCTTCATGCCACTTGGGTAGTAGTAACTGGGTAGGCAGAGATAAAGGAACGACACATTATCACGATTTCACACGTAGCCGGCTTGCCTGTCCACTTCATACAAACACGCCGGCGGACAGTACTCACTGAATCTGAATAAAATTATGATTTAAAGCATACCTTTTGTACACACAGACAGACTGAGAAACGGAGAACCATACTATCTCTTTGTCAAATATGATATTACGAGTATTTCGTTTTTTTGCGACACGGAACCCCAGATGTAGAAGATCACAATAAATGTGTAAACACCAATTTGACATCCCCAGCTAAATGTACATCGTCATCATCATTGTCAGTCCTTATCGGTCCACTGCTGGATACAGGCCTCTATCAATGAACACCAAGACGACCGATCTCCTGCTACTCGCATCCATCCCGGACCGGCTACTGCCCTGAGATTGTCTGCCCACCTGGTGAACGGTCGACAAACACTTTTTTCCTAAAGGTGGCCTCCACTCCAGAACCTTAATGGCCCATCTGCCATCTGTTCTTCTGAGTGTGTGACCAGCCCATTGCCACTTCAGCAAGTTTATTTGTCACGTGATATCGGATAACTTAGTTCTCTACCTTATGACTTCTTTTTGAATTCTGTAGGACAGAGAAACATCCAACATAGCACGTTCAATAGCCCGTTGAGCTAACACAAACTTGCGAACCAGTTCTAAATTAAGCGGCCATGTTTGTTGGTAGGTCATCAAGGGGAGAACGCATTGGTGAAGTCTTTTGTCTTCGAGCTCTGCGGTATAGGTGACCTGAGAATGTGATGAAGCTTCCGGAATACTGCTCAACCCAACTGAAATCTTCTATTGGTTTCCTTCTCGAAGTTATGTCTACCTAAAGGCAATAGTTGCCGGAGGTGGATGTATTCGTCTACGACTCTCTAACGTTGACCGGCCTGGGGAGAACGTGTTCGTTGAACATGGCCTTTGTCTTGTCTTGATGTGAGAGGTACTCGCCGTTAATATCTATGCCGCATTCTGCCCAGTTTATTCTTTAAGACGTCCTCCCAAAACATTATTGGACACTTTCGGGGAAATGACATCCCCCTGTCGCACTCTTCGATTCAATTGGATTGGCCTTATTTGGCCTTTGAGAATCAGAACGGACATAAAAGCGGCGCCACATAATGCTATCAGTACTTCGACGTATCGCCAATCGACCTGATATCGCTGTAAATCTTGCAGAACAGCCCGGATTTCGACAGACCCAATCGCTTTTTCATAGTCCACAAGGGCAAGGTGCAACGGCTGATTGTACTCATGTGTCTTTTGTACAACTTGCCTTATGGGAGAAAATGTGGTCCATGGTGCTAAGTCCTCTGCGAAACCTAACCTGCTCCGGTGACTGGAATTCGTTATGCTTTGTGTTGAGACGATTCGTCAAGACTCTTGAGAATAACTTGTAAATATGGCCAAGAAGTGAAATTGGTCTAAAATTTAAAAGTGAAATGTCACCCTTGCAAAAAACAAAACAACGTCACTTCCGAGCTATACCTTGGGAGGCATGCCCCGTCGGAGGACAAAATTAAAAATCTTTATAGGTGTGTCTCGTAACACAGGTTCACCCCTTGCCCTAAGAAGCTCGACTGTAATTCCGTCCCTCCCCGGAGCCTTTCCCTCTTTAAGCTACGTAAGAGCTCGACTAATCTCACTCAAACTGACGTCTTGAAGATCGCCTTACAATTAGGGTATCGGGATAAGGAGCGTGTGACGTATATAACTTACTATAGAAAGCTAAAGATCTCAGGCTTAGAAGAAACGGTAACCCCAGAATCAGCACTAACCTTTGTCAGTTGACTTCTTCCCAGCTTCTCCACAAAAACCTTCGACCCTCAATTCTGCTCAATCACTTCGGTAATCAAGGGACCTTCGGAGATCAAATATGCAAGGGCATATTTGATCTGCGAAGGTCTCGGTGTATTAGTTTGCTGATTTTCTTAGAAAGAAGCTTGACATCGGCAGACGTAACGTCTTCATATGCTCTGCGTTCCCTCATAAATCTAAGCGTCTTCCGATAGCCATTGCAGTTTTCGACGTATCTGGACGCACCGAACCGGTTTCTTAATTCCAGTTGGAATTTTTCAGTGCCTACCGTGATTCGCCGGAAGTTGGGTCGGACTGTTGACTGTATTAAACGGACACGCTCGTGTCGATAGCCTATATTTAGGGAGCCTCTAACCAATCGGTAATCACTTCCGGTTTCAAACCTGTTGATCACGACCATCCCTCAACATATGCTTTCGATCCATCGTCTTAAAGTCAATCTCGTTCCTTGTCACAGTAACGGGGCTCTGTCATGTCAACTTCTTATGGGGCCTCTTCTTAAAGTAAGAATTCATTAAGAGGATGTTTATCAGCATTTGCACGCTGTGATTTCAACATATGTCTCCATGTGATCCCATACTCGATTCGACACCACTTCGTACTCCCACTTTGGTATTAAAGTCCCCCATAACAATATTAAAGTGGGCCTTACAGATCTTATGTAACGCCTTTGAGACATCCTCATAAGTTCCCTCCACGTCGTCATCTGAATGTCTCGAGGTTGTTGCGTATAATTGTATCACTTTTGGGGCTTTACCTCTTAGTGAGTTTAAGTACGAGGTACGCCACGATACTCAAAACACTAGAGATTTTAACGATGTTGCCTACGATGGACTTATTCACGAGGAATCCCACGCCGCCTTGTGATGGAGTGTTGCCTTCCCTGAATTCCACAATAGGTGACTCGAAGCACCCCATGTTCCACCGTTACCGTGGCTGCTACTGTAGCCAGGACTAATGGGACTGCCGGGAACTAGGGGCCGAATTTCGCTGTTGTCGTCCATTAAAGGTAAGTGCTCATAATTGCCACGCTGAACAAGTGGATTGGCAATCGCAGATTAGGTTTCGGACCGCCATTGGTACCCCATTACTCGGCGCTGTCCGGTCCTCCCGTCTACTTCACTGTCACTGTGAAGCAGACGGGACACCAAACAATCAGGTCGCTGAAGCCTCCTACATCCTAGGAGGCTATTTGGTGACTTTTACGTCTGCTTTTGTGTTAGATTGAGGGTCGGGGTATTCTTTGGCCGCCTCCACGCCGCTAGATGTACAAAGGCTAATATATCTTAGAAGAATAAAGCTCATCTTGGTATTGGACGACGCGCGACGCGATAAACAATATAATAAATCCCATGTAGAATATATTCAAACGGAATGCGTCGGTGCGCTGGCAGCCGAATCTGTTTATTAGACAACTTTTATAAATTCAAGCCAAGACTGGTTTGCGTTTCAAAGTTTCCTCTCACACGTTTATTAGCTTTATTTACTGAGTGAATATTCTTTTGTTTATTACTTATCTGCTTGTGTTTACACAGCATAGTGTATGTTATTCAACAAAGTGCTTTATTCATCTCTTTAAGGTGTATAACGTATTCGCGGAACCTTTGGTACTGCGCTGTGGACGCGAATGATCACTCATCACCAGATGGCCCGACTGCTTTTTGTCACCTTTACTATAATAACAGTGTTCATCGCCTGATGGAACCGAATTACTAACTACGTCAGTACGATAACCTATTTAAACCAGTCCTATATTTGCAAGAGAAAGTACCACAACAATAGAGTCCGACACCAAGGAAGACGCAAGCATCGCCCACGGATACTACTGCGGAGTGAGAGCTGCAGCGGCTTGTGCCCATTCGAAGCGAGATAGGCAGGAGGGCATTTTATTAGTCAATGGAGACCTCCATTGACTGCAATACGGTCCTTTAAACGTTGAGGTCAGTTATCAATAGAAGCACGCAGTCTTTTCATGGGGAAATTATTCACTGCCAATCGTGCGGATTATTTTAGGGACTCCAAATTATCCTGGTGCTTAGAGCAAGCTGTTTCAAAAACTGACCATAAGTCATCCAGCGGATTAAGATTGGGTCTAGATGAAGGGTAGAGTTCAGCTCTGATCAAGTCTGGAACGTTCCTTTCAACCAAGATTGTGTGGATGGAGCCTTACGATGTGGTCTCGAGTCTTACTGGTAGGACCGCACTCGACCATTGAACATGTTATTATTAATGGGCTTAACTACCTTCCCACGAATAGTATCTTGGTACATTTGTGCCGATGTTTTCATACCTTATTCACAAAAATATGGCTCAGTCACTCCTTCATTGCTAACACCCTACCATACCATCACTGAAGTAGGTCAATGAACAGGTCGCACTCTGTTGACTAATTGGGAAGGTCCTTTGTAGCTTTTAGTATACATACGGTCATTTTGTTAAAATGTTGCTCAGTTACAAAAGTCTTCTCATCCCTAAACAACATTTCCCTGTGACCTTCCTATGCGTCCCGCTTTAGAAGTTATTTTGGTTTTACCACCCTTCTCATCTTTACTTTATCAGTTAAGACACAATCAGTGTGCATCTTATGGGCTGCACATCCTACGTCATCTTTTAAAATACGCGACAAGTTTCTTTTGTGTTATCTTCATTTCCTGAGATAAAATCTTTTGCTTTCGGACAGAATTTATTCCAACTCTTTCCCTTACTGCTTTAATCACCTTTTTCGTACGATTACTACGTAGATGGCCAGAACTTTCTCAGTCGCAAACAGAGGAAATCTTATTGTAACTATTAATAGCCCGGCACACAAACATTTGACTCCATACCTACTTTGTGTAATGATTTCACGGCGGTTCTGTCCTCTTATCACTTCATTCCATTTTAATATCTCAAAATATTGTACAATTTATTTGCGGCAAAATGAGGAAACACAATGGACAATGTATAAAAATGACAGATTCCCAATTCAAGTGTAACATTTTTTGTTTTCTATTATAATATAATTTGCGGTAAGACTAAGTATAGACCCTAGAGGTGATTGATGAGCACAGTGTTCCGGCACATCAATGCGCAGACAAAGCGGGGAAACTTACCCCGAGTAAATGATGATCGTACCCCAAATAAATTCTTAATAATACACTGAGTAGATACTTCAAAATACCCCGATTAGATGCTTAATAATACCCCGAGTCGATGCTGAATAATACCCCGAGCAGGTGCTATATAATATCCAGAGTAGGTGCTTCATCGTACACCTAGTACCATATCCTGAGCGGATAAAGAAACTGATGAACTCCGGATGAATGCCAACAGGTTCCCAGCCTTAGCCCTCATGCAAACGAGAGAGAACCGTTGTTGATTTAGCAGGTAACTCAATGCCTCCAGGTGCCGTGAGTCGTGAGCATAGCCGTCGGCCATCTCCACGTTCTCCGGTATATGTCATTTCATTCCCTAAGCTAATACGAAGGAGATCGGTTACGTTGGTGTTCATTGAGAGATGCCTAAGTTCAGCTGTTGATAAAAAAGAACAATGACGAACTGTATTGCAAATTGAAATGCGTCTGCTACTCATGGCAATATATTTCCGCCGTCACGTTATTGTCTCGGCCAACGCATTTCTTGTGATTTTTGAGTCTGGTGCTCTATCTGATGGAGAACAGAAAGAAGAAGGTTACATCAGCATTACAGTCAAGCTGATATTTATGTATGTCAGTAGTTGCTAAAGAGCTGTTCGACTACCTAGTTGCCTCCAAATACTATAAAAATATATCACCGGCGGACGTGACACGATACTGGTGGGAAATTAATTCGAAGAGCGAACAAAAATATTTAACACCAGATCACAACTAACGCCCCATCATTAAGAGCTATTCATCGGTGAAAAATGAGTCCGCAAGGGAACGCTCCAAGACCATTTCCTCTTCCGTACCCGGCATCCATCTTAGTCGGATGTGTCGACACCGTTTTAATATATCAGTGATACGTTTTATATCAATTTGTGAACCGTGCACACCCCGACTCCATATCATAAACCTATGTAACATAATTTCTACATTTATAAAATTATTAGCTTTACTTATGTAGAAAAAGGCACATGCGAGTGTGAAGATGGAGATGATTTTGAATACCACATTAATTTATTACAATAAATGAAGTAACGACCTGCCACCAGACTCCTAATGAGTTTGTTAATTATTTCCTTTTCAAAATTTGAATAACTTAACAGTAAACGAAGGTATAAATCTAATCCTTCCGCCAGTTTTTGCATAAATGGTGTAACAAAGAAATAAAATATTTTTTAATTGCACTAATATAATACAAATGAAAATATAAAAAATCTCATTTTATTAGTCTCCATTTCTTGAATTTAAATTTACCTTACTGGGCAGTTTCTCTCAGGTACGCGTATCTTCATGTTGAATAGCGGGATTTTGGAGTTCGAGTTGAAAATTTTCGGGGCTTTGGCATTGGGATGGGTTTGGACGAAGTGTAGACTTCATTAACCGCGACCGTTCAGGCCTTGATATTTAATGTGCCTCTTACCATCCGGTGTCCACTGTCCGTTTCTAAACTATTGATCACAAACACTTCAATAAATCTGTGGCGCCTGGGACAAAAAATGAAGTCTATCTCGTTTCTCGCCGCATTACCATCCTACCGAAAACGCATTTACGCGCCTTCCCTGTCCCTGGTGTGTGAGGCTTGCGGCACATGGTAGTGCCATCGGTGCCGTCTTTGATGAGCTGCCCTGGAACAAAAAATAAGGGACCGACCCCACCTCCACAAAAGGTTTGCCCCTCTTCGTATAAGAGGGGTGCAAAGACCATCCCCCTCGGTTCAATTGGATTTGCCTGGATTCAACCCAGGCTTCTGAACCCCACCGCCACGAAAGGGCAATCGCTGGCCGTTAGAATTATGCCTGCAAACACCAAATATACCCATCTTCAGCTTATCGCCGTATCTCACAACCAGCCAGTCGCCCATCACCACCGTGTATTGCTTCTTTGAGGTATGGATGGCTTTCGTGATATTCTCGAACATTGCTCTGTACTTTGACCACCTCGTGGCGACCTCATCGTCGAAGTGTGTTGATGTTAGGGCGTAGACACCTTCCACAAACACCGTTTAGTAATTCTGAGTGTTAGATAAGCCACCCTTGTTGACATATTTCCGACCGCTTCCACGTTATTAACGAGGTGCTTCCGGACGATTAACCTAACACCACCCTGGGACAGGGTTGTTGGGTGTTCTCCCTGTCTTCGGACTTCAGGTAATCCTAATAAGGTACCATCGCGAATTGTCCAAACATTCTTCCAACTCTAAGATCTTTTCGTCGGACCGGAGAGTGTGACAGTCGTGTGTTACCAGGACCAGGTCCGTCAGATAGTAGTGGGGATTCTTAGCACCCCCTGCAACGCCGTTGCCGAGTCCGCTATCGTAGACTCGGGATACCAGAGATGCCACAGACTGGAGGCCATGGTTCGCACTGCTATTCCTAGGGGGGAGGAGGGGGGGGGTTACATAATCACCGCGATTGGCGAGCGTCTTGGCTTTGGCGTAGCTACACCCGTCTCGAACGGTTTGACCGCCGTTCTACGGTCGACTGAACGCAGTGGTGGTGGGTACCACACAGCGGGCGGTAGTGTCGTCACTATCCGACGCCTACCTTGATTGTTTCAGGGAATCAAAATTATCATTGCGTTTGGAACAAGCTATACTCTCTAAAACTAACCATAAACCATAATCCAGCGGATTAAGGTCTGGACTAGAGCAAGGGTTGTATTCAGCACTGATCAAGTATGGAACGTTCGATTTAACCAAGATTGGACGTATCGAGCTTTATGGCCGTTATTAAGAGACTTAACTACCTTCTCAAGAATGGTATCTTGATATACCTATGTCACTCACTCACTCATACATAGCCAAAACCCCACCAAACCGTCATTGAAGTCGAATAATGCCCACGTTGCATTCTGTCAAGTAAATGCGAAACTTCCTTAGAGTTTGAGCATAAAACGGTCACCATTTTTTGTTAAAATGTTTCTCAAGTGCAAAAATGTTCTCATCCGTAAACAAAATTTTTTGTGACCTCCTATTGCGTACCGCCTTAGTAGTTGATTCGATTTCACCACCCCATTCGCTTTTAATTTATCAGTCAAGAAATGAGCAGTGCGTCTCTAATAGGCTCCAACTCCTAAGGCGTCTTTTAAAATGCGCGACATGATTCTAGGTTTTATCTTTATTTCCCGAGACCTTTTGCTTTCGGACAGGATTTCTTCGAATTCTATTTCTTACTGCTCTAACCACCTTTTTCGTACGAACACTATGTGGACGGCCAAATCTTTCTCTGTCACAAGCAGAGAAAGTCTTGTCAAACCTATTAATAGGCCGGTACACAGACATTTGAGTAATACCAAGTGCATGGAAAGTTTTAATAATTGCATTTGGCTCCATACCTACTTCGTGTAATGCAATCGCAGCGATCCTGTTTTCTTTATCTTCCCACTCCATTTTAACATCGCAAAATATTTTACAATGTATTGGCGCTAAAATGGGAAAACACAATGTGTAATCGTACAAAACTGACAGATTCCAAATTCAAGTGTAATATTTTTTACTTTTAATTGTGACAGTGTTATGGCCAGTCTAGGTGTATGAAAATTTTGTGTTCTTGATTTGTAACGACAGGCGACAAAGTATATGATTTTATACTGATAATTGAGCTTAATGAATATATAAGAATAAATAGACGGATTGTAATCGCCTATTTACTATAACCATATACAACTATACCACTCTTAACAAATATCATTAGTGGTGTACGTGGTATATCACCAACAATAAAACCCAATAATGTATTGAATGCGAGCCAAGTCCAGTCAGCGCTGCGCCCCATTAGCCCGTGGACCGTTAGCCCCGACGTTGCTCGAGGTGCGACCATTCTTCTCGGATTTATTGTCATATGATTTTAACTTGTTGTGATGAAGAAATTTTTTACTTTGGGACACAATTTTAATTCTATAAAAGGAGTCGGGCATCAAATATATACAATTAAGAACAAACTTAAAATAGTACAACACACAAACGATATACTCAATACGGTTTCTAGTCATGGTCAGTAAGTGAGAGAATGAAGTCTTGTCTGGATAGTTGTTCGAGACTCCCAGCTGCAACCCAGATGGAGAATCCTTATATATTCAGTTATATATTCGTCCACTGTTTGTTGCGGATGGTTCTTCAATCCATCAAATTCAATAGTTTAAGATTATAATGTATAAAAATGTTAAATAATAATAATTTATAATAATAATAATAACAATAATAATTAATAATACTAATCATTCTGTCCTCCTAGACGGAAAAATGTCATTTCTTCGACACCGAGCACACCTTTAGTCAAACAGTCAAAGATGACAGGTATAATTTTTATAAAATGTTTGAGCAGCAAAAATGTAGTTGCTGCAACTTGCTATATTTCATTGCTACACCAATACATAGGCCTCATTTAAGGAACGTGTGAGGTACCTCTCGCTCACACGATACCGTCGTAAACAGACTGCTGTACATTATTCGTGACCTTGGAGTGAGGTGACCTATTGGAGGGAAGGTTGAAGGAAGGGAAAACATCTGCGTGGTAATTATATGGGTATTCTTTGTTGTCGTTATTTACAAGAAGGTTCTGCCTCCCCACCATGGTTCAAGCCTAGTCATGGCGGTGGGGCTTAGTAAACAGGGGTGAGCCCAGGTGAAGCCAACTGAACCGAGGCGGATCTTTGCACCCCTCTTATAAGAAGAGAGGGCCTAAGAGCAACAGGAGGTGGCGCTTTTGCGCTCGCAGCCAGGGCGAGGATGGGAACCTCATCCCATTGCACAGTCCCAAAGTCGGTAGGGTTGTCCTGTAGTGCGGGGCAACCCCATCTGTGGAGGTAGAGTTGTTCCCGTAGGGGGCTGACTAGCCGTCGAGGTGCCCTGATGATTTGTTGTTCCGGGGCATCTCACCAAGGGCGGCACTGATGGCACTCGCAGTTCAGCACTATCATGTGCCGCGAGTCCCACACACCACAGGACGCCACCCAGGGCCGGTGAAGGCACTTCTATGCGTTTCGCCGCGTCAACAAAAGAAAATGTTCCGTCTGTTCTTTAGGGGCAAGGGGGCAATACTATAAAAAATATAAAAATAAATAAATAAGCTTAACATTCTATTTTTTCCTAACGGTAAGTATTTTAATGTGACAAAGGAGTACAGAGCACAGTCTGTGTACACTCGAGCACCCATATCATCCGAACACTTGCTCTCGACACAGTATTCAAGTGGGAGGGGCCGTGTCACAATGATTTACCACCTCTTGTTCAATGCTAATCGCGCGCTAAGTAGCTGCTTGATTTATGAATGCGGGATTAAAGTATAATTATTTAGGAACCCTCCGCCG
>JAFELO010001974.1:0-27757 GCA_017140195.1 Eumaeus atala
AAGGGTTCCGTTTGGACATACAGGATATGCCGAAACTATAAGGGTTCCGTTTTTTATATTTGGCTGTGGAATCCTAAAAGTGAGAACAGACCAGGATCATCACAGTCTTTACCTACGCCACAAAGAGCGGGGCGATGCAGGGGTAGCAGTTGATGATGATGAATGTAATGGCCGTGTAGTAGCCGTGTAGTAGCCGTGTAGTAGCCGTGTTGAACTTCTATATCGTAACTACCGCGTTAAGCAAATAAATCAAGACAAACCACACACCACGCTCGGGAATTTTGAACCCGTTCAATGATTTGCAGAATCATTTGCGGGGACTGGCAATTATGTAGGTATCTTATATGTAAAAGTCCCATGTCACAGTGTCAGTTACCTTACTCCTTATATGTAAAAGTCCCATGTCACAGTGTCAGTTACCTTACTCCTTATATGTAAAAGTCCCATGTCACAGTGTCAGTTACCTTACTCCTTCGACATGGTTTTTACCGATTTTTACCAAATTTTATATGCGAGCTACATAGTATAGTAAATACTTCTAAATTCGCGCATTCGATAAAACGGAATATGAAAAAACAAGAACGTATGCCGGGTCAGCTAGTACTATACATTCTAGCTGACCCGGCATACGTACTTGTTTACTACATACTTAGTCTGGCCGTAAATACCGGTGCAATTGAAAATAAATAAATGTTACATTTGAATTTGGAACCTGTCATTTTTATGTGGTCTATGTCTCTATTTTGTGGTCTATGTCTCTATTTTGTGGTCTATGTCTCTATTTTGTGGTCTATGTCTCTATTTTATGGTCTATGTCTCTATTTTGTGGTCTATGTCTCTATTTTGTGGTCTATGTCTCTATTTTGCGATATTAAAATGGAGTGATAGAAATTACAGTGATTGATCACACAGTGCGGGTATGGATCCAAATGCAATTATTGAAAACTCTCCATACACTTGATCTTGGTCGAATGTTTGTGTACTAATAGGTGCAATGAGACGTCCTCTGTGTGAGACGTAGAAAGATCTGGTCGTCTACGTAGTGGTCGTACGGAAACGGACGTTAAAGCAGTAATGAAAAGAATTCGAATAAATCCTGTCCAAAAGCAAAAACATTTTACCTCGGTATATAAAGATAGTACCTAGTAAGAACCATGTCGCGTCTTTCAAGAGATGGCTTAGGATTTGCAGCCTATAAGAGCCGCACTGATAATTGGTTAACTGATAAAAAAAGTAACAATTGAGGAATACTTTAACAGACAATAGTATCTAATTTATGCTCAAATCCCTAAGGAAGCTTCCCAATTAATCGACAGAGTGCAATGTGGTCAGTATCCGACTTCAGTGATGTGTGGGGTTGTTAACTATGAAGGCCATATTTTTGAAAAATGTATCAAAACATAGGCACAAGTGTATGAAAATACCATTGATGAGAAGGTAGTTAAACCCCCTAAAAATACCACCATCAATAACCAAGTATGGTCCTTCTAGCAAGCTCAAACCATCCAATCTTGATTAAAACGAACGTTCCAGATTTGATCGGAGCTGAAGACTACCCCTAGCGACCTCAATGCGCTGGATTATGATTTATGGTCAGTTTTAGAGAGTACAGCTTGCTCATAACACCATGATAATTTGGGGAACCTGAAACAATCCTTACGACTGGCCGTGAGAAATTTTCCCATGGAAAGCGTACGTGCTCATACTGATAACCGGCCTCAACGTTTAAAGGACCGTGTTACAGCCAGCGGAGAACGAGCTATTGTTGTTGTCTTGTTTTATGTTTGTGTTTTAAACTAATACACTGTATAAGTAACAAATGTTATTTGTAATCAAAAATATTTTTTTTCTTTGTTACAATATTTATGGCAAGAGTTGGTATATAATTTTACTTGACTATATTTAATTATTTACAATTATTATCATCATTCATTAGTCTTGCTGTCCTCTGCGTTGTCGATTAGACAACTGGCGCGGAGGTATACGTGTGTATGTATATGTGTGTAACTAGCCTTTTTTTTCACTGAAATTAGACTAACTTGTTCCCAATTTTTATCCACATATATAAAGTAATCCAATTTTTTATGAAACCAAAGCGACTGAGCCGTGTATTTAAACATGTTTATGGCCGACCAGAAGGGTCCGACTGCTCGCTTGTGCCCTTATAGGTATAGTACCTATTAAGTTAAAGTTAGTTAAAAAACGAGAGTGTGGTTCACAACCGGTTTTGAGAGACGGATAGGCGCCGACCGCCTCGTCTGGTGGTGAATAGGTTTACGAGGCCCTGTGCGTCCTGCGTCCTGCATACTGAGAGACTTCTTGTTCATGAATACGAATAATGTCCGTGTTAGACCACACGACCGAAGAAAAACTTCCTTAGTTACAAATTATTACTGGGTATGAGAGAAAGAGAGAAAGATAATCTGTGCTTGCTCTCGCTCTCTCTCTCTCTCTCTCTCTCTCTCTCTCTTTCCCTTACAGTAACGTAATATAACTTTTCACAAACTTTAAAGAATAAGTGGAGAGAAAAGTTATTATACTGTAACGGTAGCATAATGTAAATTTTCTCTCAACTTCCGTTGGCTTCGCTTCCTTGACACTCTCGTTGCAATTTATTATTTATTTATTATTTATATTTATTCCCCAATATTTATTATTTATTCCCCAAGTCAAGCTGGCGTAGATTAGTTTTACTTCAGCAGGTGTGTTAGTTTTATCCATTCAGGTACACAAAATACAGAAAACACACTGTTTCCCGACAGAGGGCGGCTGTTATGCGTCGTACCGAAAGCTCAAGACGCGATTAAGAGCTGTGTAACAGAAAGCTGACAGGTGTAGAGGTCGGTGCCCCCGTGGTAATTGCGTTGCACATTTCTCGACCGACCATAAGAAACGTCAAAAGTCTGCCCAGTCAATGCACCATAACGGCGAAACGAGCTATGTGATGTCGTGTACTTTTCCGATATCTGCGATTTCGTCAACATTGTCATAACTGTTTCTGCTTTTAGGTTAACTTCAAGATAAAACTTCACTGTAATGTTACGACTTAGGAGGCAGGTTCTACATGTCTCTCTGATGTTACAGCGCCGTGAAAAGCGAAGTGAAGTTAGTGCCGTTTAACATTACAGCCGGAGTGGGTTGTCGCTACAGGGTATCATGTGAGTTACGCTCACACGATACCGCCTTAAAGTGACAGCTATTAAGTCATCAAAAATCAACCGATTTTGAGTTTCAGGTGGCTCTTAGCAGGGAGTTGTTAAGGAGGACAACACATTAAAAATAATTAAAATATTTAATAAAAGTATGTTTTAAATGGTTTCTGAACGATAAAGGAAAAAATGAAAATAAAACTACCAGGATTCGGTATGCATACACATCCCCAATACACCAAAGCTTTGCTACCTAAAAGAATATTTATTTTACGAGGAAATACATTAAAGCAAACTTTGTGGTATTATCCACTCTTGCTTAAAATTTAAGTTAGCCGGCCGTGGCGTGTTTGTAGGAAGAGAATACGTCACAATGAATGTTGACGAAATAAGACAAATCTGCAATGATCGTGACGTGTAGTACTCCTTCTCTCTGTTTACCACGTTAGAAGTGCCGTGTGAGGTGTGTGTCTACTTTTTATATGGGTATCCATATTTATTTTAACTAACGTAAGCAATCGGCAAATCTAACAGAAAATTACTAGCAACATAAAACTTGCGTAATGCATTTAGCAATACAACCAAGCCCTTGCAACCTTACAAAAGTAATGTGTGGCTGAATAATAGAGATTCTTTTATCTTGATAAATAGTCACACAATAAGAAAGAATGTAAACATCACTTGTGGTATCTATGGTACGTGCTTCGAAATTTGAATTGTTTATAAACAACATTGCGGCTCACGCAAACAACACATGACAGATAAAATCTGCCGTAATCTACAAATCAGGACTGATATGATGAGTAACTCAGTTAAATTGCACCTGTTTTTGTATTACACGAGTTTAACAATAGCATTTTTCTTACGAGTGTGAAATACTATTAAAACTTGAAGTCACGTATACATAAGATATAATATCTGCGATTGCTGTATTACAGACGAAGCGGGCGCGACGTGGCTGTGGTTTGCGCGAGTGCAGTGGCCCATTGGGGGATTGGATAAAGTCGGTAGTCATTAAAAGACTCCGGCTAGTTGTTTACAGGGGAGCCAACATGCAGACATTTTTAGTATAGGGATGTTATAAAAGAGTAATTCGTTACACACAACAGATTACACGAAATTGTTAGGTAACACTTTTATAGTAAAAAAAGGGACCAAGTCGAACCTTTATGATGACTACCGACGCTATACCATCCACATAAATCTTATTCAGTTGTATTTCTCTCATCTCGCTTTCTCTTCCAATGGTCCACCGGAAACTCACAAACCGCAAGAAGAGCGATAGAATAACTATCGTCTTGGGGCGGTTTTGTGTGATTGAGAAGTAGTTCCCCGGTGGATACCACATGCTTCTTACAAGATGATAATTTCAATTGCTTACGTCTGTTTTCATTATTCTGTCTATGAACTGATTTGGTTACTGAATACATTATTTTAACATATTAAGTTTACGATGTTTAAATGAAAGATTATGTTAAAAATTTACTTTCAGTGGTAGTGTCGGGTGGCCAGGGCTAGACAGCATGGCAGTTGGACAGTAATGTCACCTACGGGGGTTCCTCCGAGTGGTGGTGGTAGGTACATAATGTAGTGTCTTTATTGGACGTTTATCTGCGCTATTAAACGATGCGATAAGCTGCAAGTCAATCAGTGACCTCACGCCAGCCGGGATCATATTCTTGTTGTCATGTTTGCTAACTTAGGGTTCCGCAATGCGTCGGCCTTAAGTGATATGAAAAAGGGATATATAAACAAAAATAATCATTAATAATATTGAAGAATAGACTTTATGTATAAGGTAAAACGTAACCGTTAACAGCTCGTGGGAAAGTGCCTTTTCACCGATTACGTCAAAAGGAGGGTTAATTTTTTTTAAGCGTATGTATGTATGTATATGATTTTCTATGTTATCAACAACAGAGTGAGTGTTTTGACTTTCAAGTATGAGATGTCCGTTGATTTCTCTTGACAACGAGAGTGACACTGAGTAGTGTCACTCGTTTGTTTTACCAATATATTTTGATAAACCTGGGGGATACACCAGGGTACCCCAGGCTTACTTATATACTGTTAGTAAATAAGGTAACCGCTATGCAATATAATTTCGACACGTCTGCCTGTCCGTCCGTATGTCACAGTCTTTTTTACTCGGAGATTGGGGATACTCTATCTTTGAAATTTTATGAATAAAAAAGGAATGCAGCATGATTTTGAAGTTTTTCTTTTCGGGAGAACATAGCCGTATACATAGAATTAAAAACAAACGAAAATTTGTTTCAACAAAATCAATTAGGTGTTATATAGGATTATGTTTGTTTGCTACTACGGAACCCCTCGTGGACGAGTACGACTCGGTCTTGGCCGGGTTTTCTTGACTAACTACGCCCATAAGCATCCGCCTGCTGTTATATTTGTACAACGCAATTAAATATCACTTCGTTCATTCAGTCAAAGATAGCAATTAATATGTAATCATAAAATTAAAATAATTGTACCTATCTGCATGTAAATATTTTATCAAATGGAATTTATGAATAGGAAAATAGAGAGCCAAGTTCGAGTCTTAGTCGACTTCACCCACAGAGTGTACATCTATTTGTGTCAGCTATGTGTAAGCTGTTTGTAGAACATCCGGAAATTTCAATGAAGTCAAATCTTCAGTTCTATACAGAACATGGCGCCCATAGATCAGGCCTTGTCGTGGTGGCGGGTCTCCTGCGGTGTGGCCAGACACCACAGATGAATGATGAACCGAGAAGTCTTCTTTGCTGTTACCAGAAGAGAGGACCAAATTGAAAGAGGGGAATATGCAAATGCGCTCTTGGCAAGAGGCGTGGTGTAAAACAGGTCAAAAGTGGTTCGAAGTGGCTCGTGTTATCACACGGCGCTGGATCGCCAATTCCAATCTTTTCAACTTGGCTGAACGCGCTGCCTTGAGTCTAGTTATAAGTACTGTACTGTAAACACTGATATCGTATTATTAAATAATACTAAGACATTGTACATGAAAACAAAATGAGCAAAGATAACACATAGATACAGCTTCAGTATCATCTTTACCAGCTTTTATCCGTCCAGGAGCTTATACGTATCTAGCTCGGGCAATCGGGGAAGGTGGGCAGTGCATAAGCAATAAGTGCCGTAGCTACGCAAAGTAGCAAAGTTCCGTAGCAAAACTACTCAGACGAAGAAATGCAGACCAATGTATGAATTTCAGAATGATCCTGCCACGCATTTTCTAGAAAAAAGGACTTGACAGATACACAAACACGCCGGCATGATACGGCTAATGAACACGAGGTGATGTCACTGCATAATAAAAACCTGAGATAAAAACTGCGATTGCTCGAGCTGTTTATGAAAAATAATAAAGTTTTTAATTATAACCTGATGACAGATGTTTTATAGCTGTAACGGTTTCCGCTAAATATACCTTTTTTATTGTATAAGGCGGAAGAGTATAGCACTCCGTTCCGCCTCGCCACTTAGGGGCCACTGGAAGCTCACAAAATGTTATAGCTACCATTATTGATTGTCATTATGAGCTCCTACAAGTCCCCAGCCGGACATAGGCCTCTGCCAATGATGGCTAAGAAGACCGATCTCGTGCTACTCGTTCTCCCTGGCCGGCTGCTACACGATGATCGTCTATCTTCTATACATATACCAACATAATTCATAGCTCTTGTAAGTATTTAACATAATTTTAGGAGAGAAATTAGATTTTTTACATTTTGAGTTCCCTTTTTGTTAGGATCTGTCCTACGTACCTGCCGCATTAGGCAGAGATTTTAAAGATATTCTTTTTTTATAGTATAGGGGGGCAAACCAGTAATTGAAGTGTTTATACGACCATCGAAGCCCATGAACATCTACATAATTACTATGGCGATGCGTAGCCCGCCTTTCCTCCTAACCGCACGAAACGCCACCACCGAACCGCTGTCGGTCCTGGAGACACGGTGGTGGTAAAGAGTGGTGGAGTAAGCAAGTTAAAACAAATTTGTACCATTACAGAATCATACAGTTCACGCCTACTGGAACATGCTCAAATTGGGCGCCATAACAATGATTTGTGTACTTATCTTTTTTATTTCTTTCATCATATTTTTATGAATTATAACTCGGTAGTAGTAAGCTTCATTAATTTACCACAAGGGACAAACGATCAATGACTAGTACAGCACATATACATCCGCAAAACTCCAGGTTTTAAAGATGAAGTACCAGGCCTACGTGCAGCAGTGTCTTTTCTTGAAGAAGCCAAAGAGCTGTCGGTTCCAAAATATGAAATAATGCGATAGCGAACATTCTGATAGAAAAAATATAAAATAATGCGATAGCGAACATTCTGATGGAAAAAATATGAAATAATGCGATAGCGAACATTCTGATGGAAAAAATATAAAATAATGCGATAGCGAACATTCTGATGGAAAAAATATGAAATAATGCGATAGCGAACATTCTGATGGAAAAAAAATACAAGTAATACAGTGTTTTGTCAACGCCGCGTTAATTTATGATTGTGTATTGTGAGCTTACGTACTGGCACAATACACTACAGCTAACGTATTTATAGTCGATTAACAAATACGTTTGCATTTTCTTCTATTCCCGAAAATACTCAAGGTGGTCAGACCAGTATCCAAACTCGTCGGTAAGTCTGTTGCTGACTGTATCTTGTTAATATTTTAATTGCTTGCTGATGGTTTTATTATGCATGATTAACACGTAAATTATTATTTAATAGATTACTAAGCACAGAAAAAAGTTAAAATATATTGTATAATATCCAACTAAAGTGTCATGACAATACGATCAGTAGCGAATGCTTAAGCACAAGAAAACATAAAATATGTACGTATTGTTTTCACGTACGTACAATATAATAGCACAGAACACGTTCAGGATACTAAATTAGCTGTATATTAATATAACATTAAACATATTAAATGTACATGCTCTGTACACATCAACCTACTTAATTTATTATAAAATATATACACACAAGTACCTACATGTAGATTTAGCTTATTTGACATATAGTGAGGTTATCGCTGCTAAAAACGGTCACGATATTGACCTAAGTTATCTACGTCACTGGAGACGCGGAGGTCTCACATGCTAGCGGGTACAGTCGGTGCGTGACCGCGGACTAGGGGTCCCGGGCTTGTCTCAGCGCATGCGTAGACTTGGGGTAGCTAGCTGTCAGTCGTGTGTACCGCGCGGTGGGGTTTGACGAATAATAAAGTTCATTTAGTCTGAACTTACTGAAACTAATTACTGTGGTGGGAAATGACGGAGAAAACAGAAACGCCGTCCACGGAAATGATCGGGCTGCTCGACAAGAAGGTGAGTTTCGGAAAATCGGGCTCTGTCATTGAAAGGTCACAGAGGTTGTGTGGCAGCATTCAAGAAAACGCCAATCATTTAGATATGCTAATATCAAAATAAATGACATACTTAATATCACTTAAATAAACAATAAGAAGTATTATATAAATAAGATATATTATAACTTATGAATAAATGTAAGCAACAGTAATTAATACAATATATACAATCAATACAGTAGCATATGCAATACATTATATAACATACCTACAACATAAGACTTATAAGTGTAGCCTTAATGTACAAAATCAATATTAGACTCTGAGCACGAGATACAAATTATAATTATCGTTGCACTGCTACTTTAAACAATTATATTTTTATTCGGAATTCATTTTATGTATGTTCCAAATTTGATTAACCAAATACTAATGGGGCCTTTAACCTTATAAATAAAGATTATATTAATTACGAGCTATTTATTGAAATACTTTATAAATAATATATAATGTTACATATAACAGTATACTTATTTAATTATCTGTGATACTTTAAATGTTAGGCATTAATTAAAAAGAGAATAAATTCCAGAAATTCCCGCGCAAATTACACCATATCTTTATATTTGACGTCATGAAACACCTCCCTACGCGCTTTGCTGCGTATGCTAATACACACGCACTCAACTTGGGAGTGTGGTGACGCATTAAACTGTTATCTTATGTAGGTACCTGTATACATTACAGATAATTCTAATCTTATATTAAAATTCTCATCATCTCCACATATTCCAATAAGCTCCGCGATGACGGCTGACCAATTGTCTATATGAATACTAATGTTAAACAGCTGAACAGTATGCTATATGGGGCTTACTAGCCTGGGGTGAACCCAGGCGAAGCCAATTGAAACTAGCACCCTCTTATAAGAAGCTGGGGCTAAAAATCAGGCGGAGGAAGTGCTCTCGGTACCCCTTTTATAAGAAGAGGGGACCAGAGAGCTACAGGAGGAGGCGATTTCGCACACGGGGCGAGGGGCGAGGATGGGAACCTCATCCCATTGCACTATCCCAAAGTCGGTAGGGTTGTACTGTAGTGCGGGGCAACCCCGCCTGTGGAATTTGGAGCCTTTCCCTTAGAGGGCTGACTAGTCGTCAAGTTGCCTTGATGATTTGTTGTTCCCTGACACCTCGCCAAGGGGGCACTGGTGGCACTCGCGGTGGTTTTTGTGGGTATTCGGCACTACTATATTTGCCGCGAGACCTACACACAGCTAGACCCCACCCAGGGCCAGAAGGCGCGTAAATACGTTTCCCCGCGTAAAAAAAGGGTCGCATTTGTAAAGATTGTTGAAATTTGGGGTGGCTCGTTAGAGAGGTCGCATGTTATTGTTGGGGTCATTGGATACCGGGAATAAAGTAATTGTACAACTACAACGATTATTACGCACCAACTAACAGAAAAAATTAAATATATCCGTTTGTAACGAAGGTATTTAACCTGATGCGAAACCGGTTCCTCTTGGTGAGCCAGAGCCAGGGTTCAACCGGTGGCGGTGACGTACAGGAACAGATGACCCCCTCATCAAATTTTCGATTGCCTACAGATTTTTTAGTCATTTAAACAACTGTGAAGCCATTTGAACGGTTCACGTACACCTAAAAGAGTACTCATTTTAGCAATGACATAAGTGGTGTCTATGATATAAAGTTTCTCATATCAGTTATCGTATCAATGAACCTTCCAGAATATACTCAAGGAGTTCAGTCCCGGACTGTACAGTATTATCATATTTATTATTCAATGATTTCTTTATTATAAACATTAGTTCAGTTGATAGTTTCAAAAAAGAAAACCGTATGCAAATCGGTCTGGTTAGATGCTATGACGGAACAGTCAGTGATTATAGTACACATGCACAGACACTTGTTCAACTGAAATAGCCTCTTGATTTAAATCCGAAATTAATGACAGTTTGCATCATGTACTTCCAACACTACATAACAACTAAAATTTTAATGCACAAAAAGCCAAAGGTACGTTTATGGGGATAAGATAAGATACCTATTAGTATAAGATAAGATAACATTACCATTAGGAATTAAGTATCAATATTGGCCGACTCTGTAAGTAGTGATGCGTGGCTTCAATTCTAATGTTAAAAAATAGACCAAATGCGAGCTGACTGGTTAAAGGGTTCAGTGCCGTTGTCATTAAATAATAATTTGTACATGTTTCAAGTTTCTACAACACTAAAAATTATGCCAACGTGTCGAATTGAGAAGTGTTCGAAATACGATCGAAATATTTGGGTATCAACAGTCGAACGAGCAAGTTAACGTGTAACCTGCCGGCCCGCAAATCTAGAAAATCCTATAAAATAGATAATTGGCTCCGACAAATATTCCATCTGCAGAGTGAGAGACACGCACTTGGTACTTGTGCCGATTGTATTGGA
Organism: Eumaeus atala; assembly: GCA_017140195.1. Classification (NCBI taxonomy): domain Eukaryota; kingdom Metazoa; phylum Arthropoda; class Insecta; order Lepidoptera; family Lycaenidae; genus Eumaeus; species Eumaeus atala. The sequence goes on from JAFELO010001974.1 coordinate 10,944, forward strand.
GCAGGACTAGCACTAGAAAGTATACAATAAGCACAGACAAGTCCCCAAAAGCCTGTCGTGGCGGTGGGGCTCAGTGGCCCGGGGTGAACAACTGAACCGAGTAAGACTTGTAACTCTCTTATGAGACGAGGGAGCAAAATATCACGAGAAGTCGGCGCTCTCAGCACTTATGAGAAGAGGGGACAAAAGAACAGGATGGGAAAAGGCTTTTGCTCACGGAGGAGGGGTCGGCCCAAATGGCAACCTCACCCCATTGTACAATCTAAAGTTGGTGGGGTTGTTCTGTGGTGTGGGGTAACTCGCGTCAACAAAATAAAAATAGACAAGTAGATATATCTACAGCCGTATAGCGCATAGGTACAGATGTTAACAACGTAAAGCGAGCGCTGGGCTATCGTGAACCGTGCCTGCGGGGCTCCGTGCACGGGTTGGCCGTCAGACGTCGCTAAATATAGCTCCTATTGTACCCTAATGTGCTGATAGGCCACATCCTGTGTAGGAGATAACAAGAAACACCACATCGGAGCCGACGCATTCAAATTTGTGTGGGCAAAATGACGGAACACTTACGACCTACTTATGAACGCTATCAATTTTTTTGTTGGTTTTCCTGGAAAATATCTCTAAGGATATCTTTACATACAATGTCTCATCAGCTTCATATACTACTATAGTATATAATCTACTAACGCGGTTTCACTCGTCTAAGATCCAAAAGAAGTAAAAGATTATTCCAGATTTTAATCTATATCTCGCCAAATTTCATCCAAAACCGTTTAGTAGTTAATGCATGCAGGAATCACAAACATACATACCTAATTTCTAATATTTAATTATTATTAGTAGGACGCCCAAAACGTAAAACACACACACACACACATCTTATTAGAGTAGGCAGGGAGAAACATAATCATACATCGAAAGACAATGACTTTTAGTGCAATGCACCTGTACGCGACCTGTAATTGTTTCCTCATTGATCGGAGGAGCAATGAGGAAACAATTACAGGTCGCGTAATACACTATAGAGCGCTCGGCGAACCTGAGCAAATATCCTCATATTTGCTTATTTATTGCAATAACGCCGAAGTCTTTCCTTGATGAGGTAGGTAGGTGCTTAACTTTGTCTCGGATCTCCTCATCTCATAATGATCTTCGCCTCAGTTAAATTTAATACGTTACATTATAAGCAATTGAATTAATTTAGGAGCCATCACGAATGATCAAACAATGGTGACAAAACATTCACAATAGTTCGCTACATCCTGATTGTGTTGACGGATTGTAACGTATGGGATATATTTATAGTTAGATTCGTCTTGATGACGCAGGGAAAATGGTGATGGTAAAAACAATTTAATGTTAGTCTTTTCTGTTAAATGTTATGTGCAGATTAACACTGTAACACTACAGCCACCGCGCACGTAACGAGGTAGCGCCGTAATGTCTCGTTCTTACGGGAGCTTTTCTTAACACTGTAACACTACAGCCACCGCGCACGTAACGAGGTAGCGCCGTAATGTCTCGTTCTTACGGGAGCTTTTCTTAGCGTGTGATAACAAAGCCACACAATAGGCCATGGGCATACAGTGCAGTCATCAGTTCTCACCGGCAGTTTGCTACGTCATCGATCGTAGCATAACACTTATGTATCGGCGCCCATATGTTCCATTTCAACATTTTTTGACATGCGATAAAAAAACTCTCGTGCGAACGGAATCAAAAAGAATGGCAATTACAGAGAAATGGACACAGCTATATTTTGTCGTTGTAAAAAGTTAAATACACGTAGATCTAAATCTTTTTTCACTTAGTATCCACCATGAGCTATGTGTGATATTGCACACTAGCATTAGTATTATTAGAAGTCTCACGTTTGTCACCACTAGGTGGCGCGCCAGCCTTGGCCAACGATCCCTGCTCCGTGTTGACGTGTGCAGCCTGTGCACGGACGAAGACTGATGATGATCAATTCATTAAACGAAAGGTCTCATGTCCGTTTGTCCCTAACGAGCTCCATTACCCGGCGCATACCGGAGATAAGAAACACTTCAAGTGATTGCATTGCCCATTTAATTAGGATCAGTTGGGAGCGTTCACCCTGCGACTGCTACAGGTAGTATGGCTAAGGAAGTATTGCATCCGAATAGGGTTGGCGTAACTAGGGAGGTACCTCTCGCGTGTACGACACCGCCGCAAACTAACAACTTTGCTATAGTATTTTATGAGGTGTGTGAGTTTACGGTGGCCCATTCAAGGCAGGGGTAACATTCATTGGTTATCTTCTTTTTATAAGAGACAAGGCCCCGTCCGATGGATTTGTCACTCCCCCGGCCGGTCGGAGGCCCCCGGTACTAAAATCCATTGGTTTAGCTTCTTCATGATAAGAAAAAGGTCCCATCGCAACATCTTAGCTGGCACTCCACGCTGCCATACAACCTCTCCTGCCTCGCCTTTTTTTCTGTTGACGGAGGGAAACGCGTTTACGCGCCTCCACCGACCCTGGTTCCAGTGGTGTGTGGAGCTCGCGGCACATTGTAGTGCCAAATAACCAAAAAACTACCGCGAGAGCCATCAGTGCGGTCTTTGGTGAGGTGCTCCGGAACAATAAAGCATCGGGGCACCTCGACGGCTAGTCAGCCCCCTAAGGGACTGACTTACGGTTCAATTGGCTTCGCCCAAGGTGTCTCGATTAACACCAGGCTACTGAGCCCCACTGCCACGACAAGGCTCGACCCATGGCGGGGTCCTGCCTCACGTCTGGCACATTCCACTGTGACACCGAGCACACAGCCGCGCAGTTCGCAGCCGTCTCGCTCAGGACACAGCCGTCTCGCTCAGGACACAGCCGTCTCGCTCAGGACACAGCCGTCTCGCTCAGGACACAGCCGTCTCGCTCAGGACACAGCCGTCTCGCTCAAGACACCGACGTGTCACAACCAGCCCCGGCTCGCGCAATCAGCGCGGAAGTGACCGCGTAAGTGGTACAGATCAATAGAGGCTGGGCTCGTTACCTGCAGTGAAACCAGGCCGTTACTATTTACTTCAAGCTGTAGCAGCTTGGAGCAAGTAAATAATTGAACTTTCTCTTATCTGTATTTTCAAATGTGTTTTGTTTTAAATTATTAGATAAAGAAACAAATAATAAAAGTAACGATTTCCAATTTTATTGGTCTTGTATTTTCTTGGAGTTACTCCTGATGCTATGAGGAGCTGAACCCATTACTTGGTTCGCCTTCTTTTTCGATTTTGTAGTGAAAATTCATCAGAAGTTTCAGTTTACAAAAAAACGCAGTCTACAGGTTGCCCAGGCTTATATAAATACAATAAAAAAAGTTCCGTTTAAATCTGTTGACTAGTTCCGGAGATTAGAGTGTACAAACAGACAATGTTTCTGCTTCAATTTCAAATTAAAATTCTCGTCGCCTTATCACGGTATTAATATTATTTTTGAAAGATATTTAATGTACATACACACTGTTTTAGCATACGTATAGATGAACCATAGTATGAATAAATATGAGGAGTAAAATTGTGTGATACTTCATACGTACAACAGCTAAGACTTTACGTCCCTTACGTCACGCGTGTCGGAGTGTGTATTTGGTCGTCTTGATTTTCTGGTAGTATTCTTTGAAATTTTTCAACTTCGTGGTTGCGTACAAGCAAATGTTTCGAGTGTGGGCCCATGGCTGACTAAATTATAATTTCTGGGTTCCGAACCTAGCGAGAGATCCTCACACACACATATGGACACGAGTTTACGCCGAAATGTTGCAAGAAATATCATGCGTACGGCAGTCTCTACTTCACACGCTTTGGCGACTAATATGTATTTTAATAATTTGGTTTTATATATATTTTTTATATCTGTGAACTTATCAATATATGTTGGCCCAAACGTGTGGTAAGTACCGTAAGGACTTGACAACGGATATATTTAATATTCTTATAAATTAAAGATTTTTATTATATAAATGGATATAATACATGTATAAACATCAATGACCCGGGCGGGATTCGAACACGTGACCTCTGGCGTAACACGCGGACTAACCGCTACGTTACCAACTGAGCCAGCTGGTTTGGTAGTCATGACCTTTTCCATGTGCCAAACGTCATGTCAACGCCGATGCCATTTTAGCTACTGTGAGTGAGCTGCCCAGACGACAGAGTCGTGGGGAGAGGAACCTCTCAGTCCCTCTGGCATTGATAATACTAATCAAACTAGCTGTTATAAACACTCTCATGTCGGGATGCATGTCTCACATTTGCGGGAGGGACGTGGGGGGGGGGTCCGTTCTCTTTCGAGCTCCCTTGTGCCTTTTTTATTCGCCTGCAACAATTCTCCATAAAGTTCCATGTGAAAAAAAATTGCACCGAAACATTTTTGCAAATGAATTCCATAACAAATATCATTAGACACATCCGCTCTGAATGAGTACGTTTACAGAAGAACAATTGATGTCGCACTGGAAAAAACGTGCGGAATACATCATGATGTAAGTGGTCATGCGCAGGTGGCGTGGCAGTGTAGGTAGCGCGCCGAGTTACGAGGCGCGACGCGAGAGGCTGCATACGCAGGCGCATCCTGGTTACTAGTGTTCCGTCCACGGCAACGCTCGCATCATATTAATAAGCATATGATAAAATATGATAGAGATCACGATAAAGTTGTGTAATCACTACTTTATCGTAATCGGTTAAAATGTTCGTGTGCGGAGTAAAATGTAGGTATCTCAATACTATAAGCCCAGTAAAAAAGAACGGGTTAGGCGTTAAATCGTCACACACAAACTCACTTTCGATTTTGTAATTTTATTGCAGGATCTGACAAATCTGTCGCAATTTCCATAACCATTAAGCACCGCGCCATTGCCGAGCTGTAGCCGAACCGTCCATAACCCTCGCCCGCATAAGATCGTCTGCCGGGTGTCAGATATGGCAGCCATCTCTATGGAGTGAGGACATATTAGAGTGCACGAGTGCTTGTGCCGACACAAGTGGGCCGTTCAAGGGTGCGAACCCGGGACCACAGGTCTGCGGTAGAGCGCATGCTCTACCACATACGCATGTACCACTAGACCACAAGGCGATCACTCGCTCACATAATAGCGGTCCAGTTATCGCTATATTGTCACCTTTCGTGCGATTTGTGAACTTCTAGTAAAGACGCACAACGATTTTGCGTAACCTCTGACCCATCGGGTGCCGCAAGCGTCAGTAGTTACCTAAAGGTCGTTTGTGGCGTACAAAGAAAAAAAATCGCGGTGCTCTATTGTGTACATGCGAAAACATTCCTACAACTTTCGCTCTCTAAACTCATTGCGCGACCTACAAGTAATTGTTATTGCACACTAAGTAATGTAACACTTAATATCGCAAGTTTTACATAAATACAACGTGTTTACGCGTAGTCGGAGTGCACATTTCAACACCGTCGGCGTCAGAGGTAGTGCCCTACTGCATTGCAGCGTAATCAGGCCGGCACGCGGGTAAGGTATCTCTCGCTCGCATGAAAAACTGCAAAGTGACAGCTATGCCGTCGCATTTCTTTCATTTTGTGAAATTAAGATGGCCCATTGAAGAATTAAATAATTATGCGAATGTCTTAAGTCTCACCACTTAACCAGCGTAACGCATCACGTTTACGTCGCTTACATCTCGGCGCACCTTTTACCTCAATCATTTTCTAATGAGTAAATTACATATGTGACCATATTTCTATATGGAGCATTATAATGTATATCCTCATAAGCAACAAGCGAGGGCACTACCACATATAAAAGTACATGTTCAAAACATAGTGTAAATACATGTAGTAAGTCAACTTATCAACTGTGGCGTGCAAAATATTTAATGGCAATTGAAAGTAAACAGCCCATTACAGAAATATGTTCTTTGGATTTCATTTTATGATTAAAGTTTGAGATATATAAAATGATTTTTATGGCGCGATTGACGATCTCCGTGTAGCAGCTGGGCAGGGTGTGCGCGGGGGTACGGCCATCGCGACGTTCATTGAAGTGCAGCCCAGAACTCTCAATATGAAGACGATGCGTTACTCGGAGGTATAAAGTGGGCGAGAGATATTGTATCTCCCTCCTCAACCTATATCCTCCAACCTGTGAATATTAGCACCATAATCATGATGAATAAGCAACTAACACTATGGTGTGGCGAGGGAAACTCACGACTTTCCCTCGCGGATCTCGGGTAAGTTCCTACTTTCTTCAAATTAATTCCTTTAGTGATTTAATTGACATACACTCAGTTTGAGAAATTGTCGGCAAATACAATACCAGTACAATATCAATATAATACCAATGCAATACCAATGCAATACCAATACAATATCAATACAATACCAATGCAATACATATACAACACCAATACTATACAATACAATATTAATACTATACAATACAATACAATACCTATACAATGAACGCTGTCAACAACGACGGCGACCTGTCGCTTATAGTTTTGCTGATATTTTTGATGTTAGTCCAAACTTTATTCTGCATCTGTGCCAAATTTCAGTGAAAGTTTGCATTTATGTTTGCTATTCTTTCATGTAAAAATTACTAAACCGATTCGCTTGAAATTTTGCACAGATACAGATTAGAATCGGGGAAAATCATAAAGAATATTTTAACCCGAAAAAATGCATGGTTTCCTTAAGTTAGATTTTCCGGGAGTGAAACTGCGAGCACGATTACCGGGATCATAAAACTTCTTAAGTTGTACGTAGCTTAATAACTTGCAGAAAACTTCTTAAGTTGTACGTAGCTTAATAACTTGCAGAAAACTTCTTAAGTTGTACGTAGCTTAATAACTTGCAGAAAACTTCTTAAGTTGTACGTAGCTTAATAACTTGCAGAAAACTTCTTAAGTTGTACGTAGCTTAATAACTTGCAGAAAACTTCTTAAGTGGTACGTAGCTTAATAACTTGCAGAAAACTTCTTAAGTTGTACGTAGCTTAATAACTTGCAGAAAACTTCTTAAGTTGTACGTAGCTTAATAACTTGCAGAAAACTTCTTAAGTTGTACGTAGCTTAGTAACTTGCAGAAAACTTCTTAAGTTGTACGTAGCTTAATAACTTGCAGAAAACTTCTTAAGTTGTACGTAGCTTAATAACTTGCAGAAAACTTCTTAAGTTGTACGTTGCTTAATAACTTGCAGAAAACGATCGTCGCATATCTACAATCTTTTAACTTTTTTTGTACCCTGCAAATTTCGCCATCTGTCATCTCGTGCTAAAATTAAGAGTATTAGGAAACTTGATATTCAAATTCAGTATTTTGAGGGGTCCTCACCTCAGGAGAAGGATGAAACTCTGTGCGTCTGCTTATCCTTCAAGATCCTTTTCCCAAAAACATGTGGAACCATGAACTTCAGGTTAGATACTGAGATCTGAAATCTTTTCAACTCAATCCAAATACACAGCTGTTTCAACGTAGTTTTTATAAATAATATAGCAATTAACATCGATCCGAAATGCATGCGACATGCGTCACGCCATGTCGGTTACAATCAGCTACTTATCTTGACAAGGCGCGGCGTCGCGGCTGCCACAGCCAAGCAGAGAAAGAAATAGATAAGAATTAGTACCGCAGAGCTTGAAGACAAAAGTCTTTAACAATGCGTTCTCCCCGTGATGACCTAAAACATGGCCTCTTAATTTAGGACTGGTCCGCAAGTTTGCGGTAGCTCAGCGGGCTATTGAACGTGCTATGTTGGGTGCTCCTTTGTCCGATAGAATACGTAACGAAGTCATAAGGCAGAGAACTAAAGTTTCCGATATAACGCGAAGAATAAGCCTGCTGAAGTGGCAATGGGCTGGTCACACACTCAGAAAGTCAGATGGCAGATGGGCCAGTAAGGTTCTGGAGTGGAGGGCGCGTTTAGGAAAACGAAGTGTGCTCGACCGTTCATTAGGTGGGAAGGCGATCTCCGAGCAGATGCTAGTCCGGGATGGATGCTAGTGCATCCATAGACCATAGGACCAGGAGATCGGCCGTCTTGGCGTTTAATGAAAAGGGCTTATGTCCAGCTGTGGACAGATAAGGGCTGATAATAAGAAGTACACACATAGAGGAATAAAATATCCAATATAATAAAAATGTGAGCATCACTGAAACAAAACTTAATACAAATTTAATTTTATCTCACTGGCTTTGAGAGGAATAGAGAAAGCAAATACATAGTGTGGTCGCACTTCTCTCATTTGTCCCTACCGTAACATAAGAATTGTAACTCTCTTGTATTCTACGTTCACTAGATTATATCTCCAAATTTATACTCCACTCGCAACTTCCGTTGGTCTCATTTCCGTAACGCATTCACTTAGTCCCTAGAGAACTTACCTACTAGAGAATTTAACTTCTATAAGGTAATTAACCTGTTATCGCAACAAGTAATTTTACTGCAACGTGTAATTCGTGTAAACGTTATACACAAAACCCATAATTTGGCAACAAAAACAACTGATAAGATCCACGTGTGGAAAAAACATTCACATGACATTCTGTAATGTCTATTAATATCGCAACAAATTAAATGTATTCAGGCTTTTGGTGGCTCGAGCAAAAACCAGGGCGAGGTTGAAGATAAATTATTATTTATTTATAATACAAAGTCAAACAGGTCAGACGCTGAGGAAAAAACTGGTCAAGTGTGAAGCGGAGTCGCGCGCCGAGAGTGACATGACAAATAAGAAGCGTCGACGAGCTTATTTTTGCGGTTGCATGCACTCATTGTGTATGTAACATACTGCACTACACTGATATAACCTTATGTTAGCGAGTTTCGGATGTTTGTGTCTGTCTGCATTGTATTGTTTCACTACTCGATAAATTTAACGATCACAGTCTCCGAGATGTTTATATTTTACTAGCAGCACCTCGCTGTTTCCATATTAACCCTAACTTCACCCCCCGATTTCACCCTCTTGTCTCATGAAAGGAACCTCTGTACAAAATTCCAACTGTATAGTTACTGTAGTTTGGTCAATATGGATTGACAGGCGCAAGGTCAGCCGGACAACGCTGTGGGCTTAACATTAGGGTAAATAGAAGTTGCACTCCAGCCGAATTCGGTCTATTGGGGAAGTTGGTGTTTAGTCTGATTTTTTCTGATACCTGGTTTTGCCATTGTGTTCCGTGTGGTCCTTAAGAGACTAGAACATTATGTCCAAACGGGAGACTGGGTACGGGGCGAAAGAGGGAAAATATTCTGTATGAGTGTACTAGGTCGGATATCTATGGTCGGTGCTGATACTTCAATCTAATATAAAACAAAATTTGAGTTTATAATTTAATGGGCTGATCTGTATGTTGCTATCTGTAGGGATAAATCGTTAAATATTTAAGTGGGTGAAATCATCCCGATACGGTCAGCTTTATGTTAAATAAATAAGCTTTGCCCACCAATAATGCTGGGCAGGCACTTTCAATTCTAGGTTAGGTAGTATAACTATAAATTATAAAATAAACAAATAAAAGTTGTATTTGGGAGAAGAAAAAAACAATACAAACTAGAAGTAAAGAGCAACAAAAGGTCAGTAACAAGAAATAAAGATTAGAAAAACGAGCAACTCTGTCCCCCGAACGCAAAAATGGTGCCCTTGTAGGATGCATTTGCTAACCTAGAATCATGAAATTTGACAAAAATTGAGACAATATAACACCTATAAAGTGAAATGAACACGTATTCCATTTATTTGTGAGGCCAACGACATATATAAGGGTACCAACGACCTGTTGGCGGATTATTGACGTCCACAGACATCCGCATGCTTGATATACAGTCGGGTTGTCTTTTCCCTCCGGCCCTCCAATATGCAACCTCGCAAAAGGAAGTTAGTATCTATGGTCCCGCCGGGAACATGTATCATGTAACCGACAGGTACTCCGGCCATCTCAGTCCGAGTCGGCAGCAATGCAGCATGACACTCTTGTACTGGTAGGCACATACCAAGGCCGGTGGCCGTCTTTAATGCTCCACCGCCTATCCGACGTTGTCTAGTAGTAGGCTCTACAGCGTCTCCTATCTGTCGGATCGTCTCGCTGGAGCAGGCCTTCTGGTGCGATTGTCCGCCATGATACCTACTAGAACTAGAAATGGAGCGATATTTGACATACATGTTTTCCACCGCGGCTGTACGCCTGTGCGCAGCAGCGATTGGAACCAGTTGTGATACGCGAGATGTTAGTAGTCGACTGGAATGCTCAGTGATAATCATCCGACAGTTCATTGGCATAAGGGGACAAACGATTTTGTAAGATGCCATGCTGAATTGCAGCCAAATCGGGCCGGTACGGCCGGGGAGTACCTCTCACATGACACCGCCGTAAAGTGACAGCTACACTGTCGCGTTTCGTGGCCGTCGTCGTCCCATTGGTGTGAAAGAGAAAAAGAGGGAAACGCATCTGCATGACAACAATGCGGATGTCTATGGGCGTCTGCAGTCGTAAAAAGGCTCGATTATGCGTTTGCCCCATTATACTATAAAAAGGGTAATATTGTATTGGGGCCAAATTGGCCCGGTACTTGGAGGTCCCTCATTCTCGTATGATTAGACAACTATCGGCTGTCGTGTTTCTTATGGGTTGTGAGAGGCGCCCCATTCTGGAGGTTGAGATAAGGGAGGGCGACACAACCCGTATGTAACATAACTCGCGTATGAGCGTTGGTAGTCACCAAAGGGCTTCCACTGCTCGTTTGGCCCCATGCTGTACACATAATTTTACTGAGCAGTAAAATTATTTTGATATATCATTGACGTGATAGCGTCTTGTAAATAAATAATTGGCTACGTGTACGAAAAATAAATATAATCCGCCAACCGGCCCATAGACAAAAGTGTTCGTTTATACTGCGTACGTTGATGTAAAAAATACAAGATGTACGACTTCATACGCAACAGACATTGTAAAGCATCCGTGATTGTACATAAATGTATTGTTGTGCAATGTCAACCTATCGTGGATGATTTTAAGGCGTTTATACAATGCAGATTCTATCTAAAATGTGTGCAAAATTTAAACGTATATCCTTCAAACGTCAACTTTACGCGTATGTGTTTAAGTTGTTTTTACAAAGTGCAAAATTTGATAGTTACATGTTTTATATGGACGGTTTATAGGTGCTCTCACCATAAATGTCGTGTCTGAAGAGCATATTCCATAAAGAGGAAATATATTATAGATGGATGAGGTACCTGTTGTATGTTGAGTCCGTGATGCCGGAAGAACGTCTTACATCCGTATCTCTAGGCCTCTGTTATGTACGTGACAAAAATGCCGTTTACCATCGAGGGACTTTGATACGCCATTCATTTTTTTTATATTGTAGGGGAACAAGGAAGTAGTCGGAGCATTTCGATAACTACCGACGCCCGTAATTTCCACATAATAGTTATGCAAATATGTTGTTCTCCTTTCTTCCTCCCCTCCCATGGGCCACCGAATACCCACAAGTCACACGAAGCTGCCATATTACGGCGGTATTATGTGCGCGAGAGGTACCTCCCCGGTCGTGCCGGCTCAGCCACGCTGCAACACCTCACTGCCGCTCATTCCGCCTGGTGGCAGGTGTTACATATTGTTACATCTGTTTTTATACTGCGGCCGCGAGGAGAAGCCCAACGCATCTTTATCGGATTGCTATGAGTCGGGCGACATGACGAGATGGGCCATTGAAGGGGATGAGGAAAGGAGGACAACGTATTTGCATAACAATTACAATGTGGATGTCTAGGGGCGACGGTAGTTATCGAAAGGCTGTGACTCGTTGTTTTTCGCCCATAATATAATGGCTTAACCCTGTGGTTTCTCCCGCGCAACTGCGATCCTATTAGTCGTAGCGTCCTGGTACATAGCCTTCCTGGATAAGTGGAGTATTCAATACAAAAGTACTTTTAGTTCGGGCCTACTGGCTATTGTTCCAGAGATTCGCGTGTTCAAACAAGCAAACACACAAACAAACTCTTCAAATTTATATGACGGTAGATAAAGAAAAAGAGACTAGGTTCGGATTTGAAGGGGTATCTACTGCCACCGCAGATGGACGAGAAGCATCCTTTTGAGCTAATTTAACTATTATTATCATAGTTGGCTTCACCGAGACTGCTGACGTCACACACGAACCAGATCTGTACCAGCTGTCACAATAAAACATTTGTAACAAAATTCATATTTTTGGCCACGGTCATGATGTGTGTAATGGCAGAACTTTCAACGAGGCATATTACATTGACTCCGTTGTCTTTATGTTAAGAACAAAAATGTTTTATTACCTCCCTGTGAAACAACGTATATGCAGCACAAAACGGCGGTATTACTGCTAGTTACGGCCTCATTCACGACCAGCTGCAACTCATAACTATAAGGAATAATAAATAAGAATACATTTATGTAAGAAAAACTTTTTTATTAGGTCTATTTTATAGTAAAGGGGGGCAAACGACTAGTAGGAGCCTTTTGATGACTACCGAAGCACATAGACGTTGTTGTTATGCAAATGGGTTGCCCTGTTTTCGTCCTCGCCTCCAATTGGACATAAATGCCCTCAATAGGTCATTTCATACATTTCTTATAGACATTTTCATTCGTAACATTGCAAAATATAGATTTTACCATACAGTTTATATGTACTTTCTCAAAATGTACAAAACAGGTTTGTATGCGATTTACACTAATGAATAGAACGATTCCCCAGGAAGGTTTTACCATATAATTTTATCCCGTTATTTACGGAGGATGCCGGGGCGGATTGCCAGCATATTATGATTGTGATGTTGCTAGTTGCCTCATTCCACATCTTATGTCGCGGTCGCGGTAGTATGACAACATTACGCACTTCAAGATGATTTTAACTAGTTTTTGGGAGTATGATCGAATAAGCCGTAAAGTGACATCTACATTGCTGCGTTTCGTGTAGTACGGGAGTAGCCTGCGGCCCATGGCAGAGGAGAAGGAAAGCAGGGCAACGAACCTACATAAGAATTATGCTGATGCTTACGGGCGTGGCGATCAAGTGTCTCACGCCTCTTTATTTCCCCTTATAAAATAAAAGATATAAGATGACGAATTTCTATTGAATTCTAAAGGCATTTGGCGCCAAAACACTTCTTATTCCTTTTAGAAGGCATCCGAATTTAATCCAAAGCATCCAGTAAAGCCCCGTTCGCGCGAGAGCATTTTTAACGCGCGTTAAAAGCCGTACATCGTAGGCGAATCATCTGTTCACATGACGGCGTGTTTTAATACATCTGTTCAAGTTGTTGTTCAAGAAAAGTTCTAACCAGGATTAGTAGCACTGATATGATTATTCACTGGTTATCACTTGGTGGACCCGTTATCATTGTTATTACTACTGATAGCCTGACGTGTCCCACTGATGGGGAAAAGTCTCTCTACTCTCTTTCCACATCTCTCTCTCCCACCATCTCTGGAGCTATATTGGGCCAATCTTTCCGGAGCACCCTTTCGGAGTCCAGCTCATCACTACACCACCGACCCGGGAGCGAGAAACGCATCATTAATATGAACATATCTAAATGAGTTATTGATAACATGGTACATAAGAAAACACTAGCGATTCACCTCGGCTTTGTCAGTGATAATAGGGAATAGATTACTATCTTAAAAAACATTAGAATATAACCTTTCTCGAGAATCGATCCATGGGTGAAAACCGTAAAACGATCCGAAGGGTAGATTTTGTGAAAATCGTTTACATACAGACCTACCTTTTGGGGATTTTGTCTTATAACTTGTGTAGATGTTGTCCTCCTAGTAAGATTTCATCTACGGCAGCCATCTTTGCAGAGTGTACCATGTTGACTGTGTGGAGAGAGCTGTCTGTACTGTTGCCACACTTTATTCCGGTACCACCGCCGTCCGACACGACCGGTGCATAAGATATACACACGATCATGCTATACTTATTTCCTTCGTATAAATGTCTATACTAACTGGAACATGTAAAAAACGTCGACAGCAGTTCTGTTACAGTTTCTGCCGTCAAGTGTGTATTTATTTGGATATACTTGTAACTCGCTGGCCAGTAGTCGCCGGTGCTAACTGCCGAGAGGTATTCCCGCTCTCTCACTATTGGCGCGAAAGTAGACACTCGAGATTTGTTTTTTTTTTTAATAAAAGGCTGGACTCGAATTATTTACTTACGTATTTAATTTTACGACCATATTTGCAGTTCTCAATTCAAGGTTTTCTATATAATTGTGATAAAGTGCAAACGTGTTATAATCGATTTCTTACGATGAGTTTCAATGAAAAAGTGAGAAAACTCCAGATGGACAATGAGAAATGTGCATACGACAACGAAGGGTTTGCGTTGACGGAGAAAAGTGTTTGGATGTCTTCAAAGGTTTGTCATATATATAAAGAATTTATCAAGTTATGAAAGGGTTTGAATAGTTTAACCTTGTTCTATAGCCGTGGTTTTCCATGCATAACGGATTGTATCAATGCAAGAGCTAAATTACGACTAAAATATGTTAAAAGACGTTTCTATGAACTATTTTTTTTATTTTTTGGGCTTACTGACTCTTGATGAAACGATTTAAGGCGCGGTATGTAAAAACGTATGGAGTAACGTCGTGTAAAATAGCGATCGAGCAATCGAGCGTAACACCAGCGTACCGCTTTACTGCGCCTACGACAATTACATCTCGTGTGCTCCATTCACATCAGTCATGTTGGTAGTTGCGGAGTAAGCTCCAGTCGCATGTCAGAGTGTTACACACGTTAGAATAGAATACAAATGGAATTGTTGTTTAAAGTATTTTATACTCAATTCAATTAAGGGATTTTGTATCTTTTTATATATATTAGAAGGGCTTTTAGTTTGAGCCAACTGTAGTTAATATAAATTAAAGTACCACAATTTTAATGTATTTTCATATCGTTCTTATTTTAAAACAACAACAAAACTAAATGTATTTTTTATATTACTTGTAAGTCATTTTTTACTTGTAAGTATTTTTTTAAGGAGTAGCAGACCTTAGTATTGGACGTAAATTTCAGCTGGATCCTTCCACGTGTTATGGAGATAAAGGCATTGACAGACGTGCAGGCGTGCGTACAGTATGAACTCTTAAATTGCATTTCACTAAATGGGACTGATTTTCTATTAGGTTTTACTATTAAGTTTTACTAAGAATTTTTGTGTGCTAGATGCACCTGACATCTAGTATACTAGCAAAATTCTTCGTAAAACAAGGGCATAATCACAATCGATATTCAATTGTAAAAATGCATGTCAGTTAGTACATATATCTGTTCAATTGAAAAAAATCGAACTTAAAAATATTAACTCACTATAATATTATAATAATTCGAAAAATAAAATGTTTTTTACACCTCACAGCCTTTAGGATTAGTCGGCGATACACCTGTACGTACGTCGCCGACCAATCACGGCGTTGGACATTGGTCACGTGGTAATCGTTTGTCTGGTATGAATACAGCAATGAGCCAATGTTAAACATTTAAGTAACGGTGTACATGTATGTGTCTACTAACATGTTAGGATGGAAGATACATGGAAACCACGTAACCACCAACAAACGTACGGTAAGAACTGACTGGACTACGTGAAAACTCTCGACAATCGGATTATACAATATTGTACAAAAACACATAACCTTGTGACTGTGATAAGACTTTTATCACTTGATTTGCTACATTGGTTTTATTTTAATTGGCAATTATAATTGAATTCGTCTCCATATTGATAGACTGATGTGACAGCCAGTCCATACAATTTACGTACATTTTTAAAGAGCTGTGCCATTGGTGCATCGCAGCCGAATCGGACCAGTACTCATAACACTGGCGTGAGGTGGTAGCAATGGTGTTGTGTTTCGTTTAGGTTTGCGACTTTTTTTTTTGTAATAATCTCTGGTTGTGTGAATGTTCGCCAAAAGGCGTCAACTCGTCCTTTGTTCCTGTGTGAAAGCCAGTGTCTGGGCAGTCCTGTTTAAAACCTTGTATATACATTTGCACGTTACCTTGATGAGCAGGGCGATATGTAACATCAT
The DNA here is from genome assembly GCA_017140195.1 of Eumaeus atala. Taxonomy (NCBI): domain Eukaryota; kingdom Metazoa; phylum Arthropoda; class Insecta; order Lepidoptera; family Lycaenidae; genus Eumaeus; species Eumaeus atala. Next base: position 27,015 of record JAFELO010001974.1, read on the forward strand.
ATGTATACTTGTGCATAGCGATCCACCCCGGCCTCGCCTGAGAATAACAGGGACCGGATTGCTGTCTTAGACCTTCCTCGGCAGTACCTCTATCCATGGGAGAAAACCACAGTAGATTTTGAGGAAATCGATCACAAACAGACAGCTTTTGGTGTCTTTTATATGTATATGCTTACTTCTATACTAGTAATATAAAGGTGAAGAGTTCGTTGTTTTGTCTGAACGCGCTAATATAAAAAATATATTTGTGTTGCATAGTCTATTTATAGTCTATTTATAGTCTATTTATCAAGGAAGACTCTCGGCTATAGCGTCAAGGTACCATGCCGCCCTGAGCGATAGGACCGGAGTAACGTGTGCTACGATGGGAGCAACCATCACCGCGGGAGATGCTCGTACTAGACATGGATATATATATATATATATATATATATATACAGATTGTAGATGAGGTTTGGTGGTTTTCTTTTGTGTTATAATATCCAATGTTGAAACATGTGATCCCCTCCTCGGCTATTCGAAATTCCTATAATCTGGACACGATAAAAGCAAGCCTTCATTCCCGTCACTATTAAGTTTAATATGTTAAGTCCTCGGCTATTTCCCGATATGCCTGCAATGCATCAAGTCTTAAAAGTGAATGTTGAGACTGAGATTTCATCAAAATATGTTTATTAGGACAACGTCGTAAGACTATTCAGCCGATGGCAGTGCATTCTCTTTGCCTTAACTCTAAGAGCCAG
>JAFELO010001974.1:37204-58743 GCA_017140195.1 Eumaeus atala
AACAAAAGACGTCCACCAAGTATATACAACAAAAGACGTCCACCAAGTATATACAACAAAAGACGTCCACCAAGTATATACAACAAAAACAAATTTGTTACATATTCAAAAGCCTTAAAGAGAGTCACAGACGAACCAACATGATCAATGTAGTCATTATTTTAAAAATCCAACAAACAAACAAATAACCTGGAATATAATTAATAAAATTAAATTCAATATCTAAAAATACAATCCCTCAAATTGTGCTTAGTAACCAAATGTAGGAAGAGGCAGTGCCATGCTACATAGAAGGTATGCACTATGCATGACACTACATCCTCTTATGGGACACTATATCCGGAATTGGACGACCGGGGAGGTACCTCTCGCTCACATAATACTGCCGTAAAGTCACATCTTCAGTGTCGCGTTTCGTACAGTTTGTGAGTAGCCAGTGACCTATTGGGGACGACGACGGAGGGCAACACATTGGCGTAGTAATTATAGATGTAACGGGTGTCGGTAGTCGTAAAAAGACTTCGATTCATCGTTTGCCCCCCCCCCCCCATGCTATAAACAGAACCTATAGTCGGTTACGGAATAAATCTGATATAACTTTTAACAAATAATCTATATTTATAGCATCCAGTATACTCAGCGATATCTGTGCAATTATAAAAAGACCTAAACACTTATCAGTCTTTACACCTAGGCTATTGCCTAGGTATGGATCAAATATCGACTAAAATAATAGGCAGTTAGTGAAACTATAAGTGCGTATTTAACTTACATATGAATTTATGTATGGAAGTTTTTTTCCAGATAGTTTAAAAATATCTTTTGCTAAGCCATTAAACTTGATTGGAATTGGTGGGTACCCTTCTAAGGTAGCAGGGTACCACCAATTCAATACATGATTATAGACCCATAGCAACAAGCCCATTATATCAAAAATAATCGAAAAATATATTTATAATTCTGTAAATGACTATGTGGAATTCAATAACATTTTGTGTACAGAACAAAAAGGCTTCAGACTCAATAAAACTATAAATGTTGCTGTGTATGACCTTTCGGCAATAGCCATACTTAATGTAGACAAAAAATCCAGTTTGTTTCTTATTTTGTGACATGACCCAAGCTTTTGATTACGTGGATCGTAGTATTTTAACAGAAATGCTTGAGGCTTATGCGATCAGAGGGAACTCATCCAAATTGATTTAATAGTATTTGTATGTTAGATTTCAATATACTGTCATAACACTTTTAAACAATAAGACGCATTAAGAGTCATTTTTTACTGAGGCTCGAGATTTTGCCACACGGTATTGGTTTGGGTCCGTTATTATTTCTAATATACACAAATTATGTTCTTAGCTGCGTACACGGACCAATGACTCTTTGCAGTTGACAGTATTGTAACAATAGCATTTTTTTGATTATGAATATGGCATTAATAATACTTTAACATCGATAATTTTACGGCTCGACAATAATAAACTCAGTATTAATTTAAAAAGAAAAACAAAATTTTATCTATATGGAGCATGGGGAGGTGAAAAAATTCTAAGGATTGACTGTCGATTGCAAACTAAATTGGAAATTGTTAGTGAACTGTGTAGAAGAATAAGCAGTTGTGCGTTTGCTCCCTCGAGGCTTAACGCAATCATGAATGTAGATGCTATAAATACTGCGTGTTATCGTATGGTTACTTCACTTCTATCCTTTTATATATGAATGTTCTTTATTTGTACGAGCTTGTCCTAATTTATATTCTAAGATGTTTCCACCGCGTTCCTGAATGTCTTAATGCCAATTTAGTGTATGAGAAAGGTGACATATTTTAAATGTTTTTATTTTATTTGTGTTTCCAATGAAAATTATTTAACATTGCTATTACTTAGTATTGACTCAATTTTATAAACGTAGATCATAAGATGATTATTTTATATATTCTCATGCTAACAAGTAAAAGCGAATTATGATGACGCTATGAAATAACCTGAACAAGTTGTGCCTTTGTTTTCTAAACAAATACATTAATTTTATTTTTAGTTTTGTTTTCCTTAAGTTGTGTTCTTATTTTTTCCTTAAAATTGTCTGTTTTATATATTCTACTTAAATTGTTAATTAGGTGTAGTTAACTTATATACGAGACAATAATGAAAGCCATAAAGGAAGCATTTACTTAAACAACTTAGTACATAATATAAACTATTACTTCGTAGTTACCATGAACTAATACAAAAATATACACACTGATTAAATATACACTGATTAAATATACACACTGATTAAATTATTTTGAAATAAATTTAAAATAAAATGTAGCAAATGGGGTAAAGGAGTAAATCACCTGTCTTTTTAACCAACTTTGTCTAGAGGAAGGTAACGTTTTCAGATGTTTGCGAGTATGTTAGTTACATACGTGTGCACCTAACATACGGAGATTTCTTTGTTCCCTGCTACAGCCTTTTTTTTGTTGACGCGGGGAGACGCATTTACGCGCCTTCACTGGCCCTGCGTGGGGTCCAGTGGTGTGTGGGACTCGCGGCACATTATAGTGCCGAATACCCACAAAAAACACCGCGAGTGCCATCAGTGCCGCCCTTGGTGAGGTGCCACGGAACAACAAACATCAGGGCACCTCGACGGCTAGTCAGCCCCTTAAGGAACCAACTCCACCTCCACAGATTGGGTTGTCCCGCACTACAGGACATCCCCAATGTGTGCAATGGGGCGAGGATCCCATCCTCGCCCCTTGCCCCGTGCGCGAAAGCGCCTCCACCGGTTGCTCTTAGGTCCCCTCTTCTTATAAGAGGGGTACCGAGAGCGATTTTTCCTCCTGATCTTTAAGCCCTCTCTTCTTATAGGAGGGGAGCAAAGATCCCCCTCGGTTCAATTGGCTTCGCCCGGGTTCACCCCAGGCTACTAAGCCCCACCCGCCACGACAAGGCTTGAAATCTGCTACAGCCTGAGCTGACGTGTTGTAACGTTTGATATATCGCTACATTCATCCCTATGCGATTCACACCGGGAACGTTATCATACTCCCCATGCAGCCGGGTTTTATGTTTATTAATTTTATGTTAGGTGACTTTCTCCACAATTAACTGACATGTCTGTTGCAGGTAACCACTAGTTTGGACCAGCCTACGCTAGAAGCTCCGCTGGTTTCACGTTTACATCAATATCGGGTAGGTACTGATATTAAAATGCAAACGGACCGGTTTGGCGGCGGCGCGTCGCGCGGCGGGCAGGAACTGGATCGCCAGCCTGTCTACGGAGCGCACATTCCCTCGAGTGTCAGCGGCCGCCCGCCGCACTCTTCATCTGTCACTACCTACAACATCGTTACCATCAGCTATATACACTTGATTGATCCTGAATGTTACCGTAACATAAATCCTCATTAGATTACTTTTATAGGAGGTATTGCTGCATTGCAGATAACCGGTGGCTCAAGTAGATAACACGGAGGAGGCGTGCGGATGTCAGTGGTTGATGAGTGTCTATATATAAGGACTACCGATACACGATGCATTCTCGCGAATCTCCTTATGCAAAAAAAAAATGGATTTATGTTGATTTTTTTGATGACGAATATCGCCCATCTACATCCGAAGAACCAGTGGTGTGTAGACGCATGGGCCTATGGGTCCTCATGAGAAGTTACGAGTCTTTTTATGACTATCGACGCCAATCAACATCCGCCGAATCAGTGTAATTTGCTCCTTTCACTCACGTCGCACGAATCATGAGAGCACAGTCTGCGCCAGTATTCTATGAGTGAGAGGTACCTTCGGGCATGTCGATCCCATCGGTCTACAATGAGTACCTAGTTGGAGAACGTAGCCGTGGAGCCCTTAGCTCAAATTATTTGTATACGCTTCTCTTGGATGTATAGCGACAGAGGGACAACTACTATATTTTAAACAAAGATAAACAGTTGAAGTAAGTGATAGTTTGTTCTAACTATAAACTGTTCAAATCAAACTGTTTGTTGAGTTACGCGTGCGCTCTGTACTTTAATCAGGTTGTGTGTGAACGCAATCACATTTGCCCATTCACTTTAATCATACTTATAGCTGGTTTCCCATCAATAGCCGATTGAAAGGTGCGTAGTATTATCAGCAATAACGATCTGGCAGCGAGCTATCTTCGATTGGTTAATAGAGCAAGCTTTTTTGAAGTAATATTTCTTTACTCACGTTTTTTTTGGGGACAAAGCTGGTGACGAGGGCGTTACGGAAACGAGACCAATGGAAATTGAGGGAAAGATAGATAGAAAGAGAGAATTACGTTTCGCATATTAATACAGAGGTAGGAAAGAACTGCGAGCACACATTTCCTTACTGTCTATAGCCAGTGCAAGAGATAAAGTGACGTTAGTGTTAAGTTTCACGTCACTCGTCTGATGTAAAGCACACTCGTATTTCTTTATTTTGTGGAATTTATTCCTTATGAAACTAAATTCACGGCGCGGGATATAACAAATTGTGCCTGAAGTGAAGTGAATTGCGAGAAACTGGAGCCGAGTAATTGAGCGTAACGCTTTTCCGCGCGTCCCTTGCACAAGTTCCACGGCGGAAGCAGATTTTTGGTATGCAAACATTCTTCATCGAGCTTAGTGTACGAGAGTTACTAGAATTGTGATTGTAACACAGTGAAATTGAGTCACAACGTAGATATTCTCACTCCCATAGTTTATATCAAGTAGCTAGCGCGCGAGCTGCCCCCTATGAGAGTCAGAGGAGGACGGACTTCTCGCACGGTCCCTCTGGTCACCATAATATTTAAGTCAGCTATGACAAACATGCTCATATCGGCATGCAGCTCTCCAATTTGCGTTAGCGGGAGGGGGAGGGGGCCTCGGTCCCCCTTTCAGCCGAAAACTTAGTCTCGTCGACAAATGTGCAATCCCAGCAATCCGGCACTTGAAAAAATCTAAATATCATGACACGGTGACATAATATTGTCACAATTTTAAATTTATATTTACGACCAGTTCCGAGGAGGGTGTATTGGGCATCTCTTTCACTCGCCTTCACAGCTCAAGTCCAGGAGAAAAGGAAAAACTTAATGAAAACAGAAACAAAGGTGACTTCTACCGTTTGAGAAATACGACTTGGGCCGAGCCTTATTAGTACACGGTCTGAACGTTGTAGTACTTTCATATACTTATATATGAGGATATACTCGTAGACTACTAGAAGCGCCACGCGGCTCCTCCCGCGTGCTCCACCACCAAAAGAGCAACATTATTGTGGAGTTTTTTTAATTCTTTCAAAGCGATACGAGAAATCGGAGCCTTTTTACTGTCGACGCCCGCGAACGTCTGCATAATTACTATCGTTTTCACCAATGGGCCACCGGCTACTCACAAACTACACGAAACGCGACAACGCAGATGTCATTTTACGCGATGTGAGCGAAAGGTAGTTCCCCAGTCGTGCCGGCCCAATACCGCTGCAATTCACCTGGACACTACCTCTTACTATTGTTATATCTGTATTCGACGGCATTATTGTTGTTACATAAATGCCTTAAAATGCGAACTAAAGTCTGTCAAAGAAGCGGATAATGACCCCCTTTATTTCAATACGGCTAGCTTTATTGAATAACGTATAACGCTGAACACGTTTTGGTGGACTTTCGGACTTTCACTGAGCCACATTTAGCCCGGCTAATCGTTACCCCGCTACGCGATATACCTGGATACTCATACTGTATACATATCACATTTATTAGCCAACTGGCGCAGGTGGTAAGTACCTGGCACCGCGCATGCCGCAACAAGTCGTCTAGGCATACCAATTAGCGTTCATACATTTGCATTGCAATCTCAAGTATTTAATCTAGCTTGTAAAGTTAGGAATTTCGTTTAGAAGCATTAAGGATTTACGTTTACTCAAGAAATACTCCTATATGACCAGTGCTGGATCAACCACGTAGCAAAAGTAGCAATTGCTACGAGCTTGCGCATGGCAATATATGCTTTAATACTCAAAATAGTAGCAAATCAAGGGCACCTGAAAAGAATTTTACTACATGGCCCGTGCTAGCTTAATCCGGCTCTGTATCACAGTCCGCTCAGGACTTCTTAACAGTTTGTAGGACATGCAGTCATGTCACGGCTACAAAATAATGTGTCACGGTGAAGTATCGGAATAATGCAGTCACCAAAAGCCTCTTAAGATTATCTTAGCAGGAGAACGTATCATTGCTGCAATGCAGTCGGACTGGACCAGCACATATGGAATGACATCATCGTTGCGCAGGCGTGGTCCCATCCTTCTTCCTCCTGTCCAATGTGCCAACTACATGAACCGGGACAGAATAGGTGTCACACACAGCGCTATCGTGTGAGCGAAAGGACCCCTGTCGCGCTGGTCCAATTCGGCTGCAATGCAACAATTATTACGATGATGATAAAGACAAAGGTTATCAATAGATCAATGAAATTATTACAATAAAACTACTTTTACGGATTATTACGAAACCATGGTCACAGTCCGCCCGTGACCATGGTTACTGTAAAGCTTCACAAAAGTTGGGCTAGTTTAATAATCAAATAAACCACGATAAAATCCGTAAAAGTAGTTTATTGTAATGAGCAACACTCGCGTAAACTTAAGACATCAAAATGAATGAAATTAATTTGTTCATAGGCCGTGTACAAAATGCGTCATTATAAAACCGAACACCTTAGCCTCATAAACAGTTTCGAAAAAAAATAACGTTATGTGGTAAATAAAATGGCGATTCTTGGTAAAATTGTCGACAAAATAATAATACAATAAACCAATGTCGCACGGAAAATTTGGCATGAAAAAATATTATTGTGTTTATCGAATGTTAAAATATGATATAGCTGAATTCGAATTTGCGACTTATGCAAATAGTGTTGTTTTGTCGTTTTTAACACTACAATACCTACGCCTAGTATTTCGAGTCTGTATAAAGGATAGACCAAATGCCTATTATATTAAAAAAATTAAAATACAAAAAAAATAGCACGCTTTTAAACACAGCCAAACTAAAAAGTAAGAAATAATTTAAGTAAATAGTTTTATTTCAAAATAAATTTCACAAGCAGAAACCTTTCTGACAGTTCCATATTAGCGATATAATTTATCACATCTCGAGCGGTTTTTTTACGATAAGTTTTAAACTTTTAAATAATAGTGTCGTTACTGCATATCTCATATAAATGATCGGTCCCTACAAGCGACTAACGAGAACGATCAGTTAATTAAGTAAACAGCATAGCCATGCTCTCGTGTTTCGTGGAGTTTCCGAGAGATTCAGATGCCTCTAGGATTATGATTAGGGCTAAAAAAATAAAACCCCGTAGGCGAATTTTATTTTGGATTGAACTTATGCTGTGGAAGCGAAGAGAATCGCAATACAGCTTCATCGGACTGCTATGAGTGATCGCACCTCCCCCCCCCCTCCCGCAGTTGAGAGAGAGAGGGGGTGTGCCATCATGATATGAGTGTGTTTATAACATCTAATTTAACTATTATTATCATGACCAGATGGAGAGGAGAGAGGTCCCTCCTCCCCCGACACTGACGTCTGGGGCAGCTCGCGCGCGGTGGCTAAGATGGCCTCGGTGCTGACGTGAACGTTTGGCTCGTGGAGAGGATCATCGGCAAACAATCAGAGCCTTTTATTATCTACCGATTCCCAATTGACATCCGCACAACTGTTACGCTCACGTGTCTCTGTGTGTCGGGCGAAACACGTGTTGGTCCAGAAAAGCCGTAACTACTGATTGTACCATTACGAAAAGTATCTCGACACATACACTGGCAGAAACCACGTCTAAGCGCCTTATATAAAAGTGAAACTCATATTTTCCGAGTTCAGAGCGAATTAGCGTGTTACGTATGTACTAATAGGAATCCAGTTATGTGCGCCGTGCTAATTATATACTACAAAGTTCGTGTCCATACGGTCATATGTGATATCGAAATATCCGGGATTGTTATACGTAACACCGTGTAGTAAGAGGTAGTGGTGCTGCTACCCGCTGGCCTGACGACTTGGTTAAGGTGGCGGTGGATAAAGTAGCTCGTGACGGTCACCTATGGTATCTCTATGGGGGAGGCCTATGTCTAGCAGTAGACGGCGTTCAGCTGATGACGGAGAGGTAGTGCTAGGCTGCAGTACAGTCCGCACCACCAGCCCGTGGTGGAAGGCGGGAACGTTTCCCCCAGTAACGATAGCTCGACGAGCTCTTCCTGCCTCCACGATAATACAAGGTGAACTTTAGCTGATGGCGTGATCTGCTCCCCTTGTTAGAGAGAGGGGGTGAGGGGATGCTACAGTAACAATCCGACCCCTGTTATTCGTGGGCGAAGTCGGGGCCGATCACTAATGAGACATAAATTAAAAACTATGCTGTCGCGCCGTCTGCTCTTTGGCCAATTTATTCTATGTAAAAAAAAAATAGGGGTGTAACCACGGGACACGGTTAGTGTGATTAAATGTCAATTAAATCTGTGGAGAGGCCAACGCAACCGGACGGCCGTGACATTGTAACCGGTTCGGTGGTGACGTGGCGCGGGTGTGTCTCCGCCATTAAACCGAGATGCTATTAAAATTGATACACAGTTTCACGATATTATTAATGTCAGGGGATGGCATATACTTGTCAGTCGGCCAATCGCAACTCACCGTGCGATACAAATAACGAGGGTTGACAATACCGTTTGAGGTTCATGGAGAAATCATCAGGCATCGGATGGACCTTTCTTTACCAGAATAATGAGCTCAAACAACGAGTGGTGGGAACTACCCATGCTCATGCGGAGGGCCGTGAGTATAGGACGGTTCATATAGAGGGCCGTGGGCGTACGAACCTTTCGCTTACGGCTAACGCAGGGGGCCTCGAGTATGGAAAGATGTCCCTCACGGCACACGCAGAGAGCCGTGAGTGTAGGAAGAAGGACCTGCGGTTTAACAGAGGACCGTAGGCGTAGGTTGATGCCCCACACGACACGCTCAGTGAGCCGTGAGCGTAGGAAAATCACCAATGGCCCTTCTTCAGACTGAGGAAGCCCTCGGGCTGGGCTCTCCATCCAATCGGGGCCACCCATCAGATGATGGTGATATAATGATACGCCACTGTATCATAATGTTTCTCATCCGTTTGTGTGCAGTGACTAAAGACGTTCCTGAACATGTTTTTGAACGTCTTTGGTTTGATAGTACCTACATGGTGGCGTGTGATCGGCCAATTTAGCATTCATTTGTACAGGATTATTTCCAGAGGATACGGATTAATAAATATTATGCCATATACGATCCAGGAAATGCTCTGGCTGCTCCGGCCGCCGACACGCAACTGGAGATTACTCCAACGAACAACGACTGTGAAGCCAAAGGTGTACAAGCGGCGTAAGCGACGTGAGCGTGTCACGCTTTACAGGTCACTGTTTATACCACAGAAGTCCAATATTTTCAAATAATATGACATACTGACAAAAAATAAAATGTAGTGTTTCGTTGCGTGCTTTGTACTCGTTTTAGGTCTAAGCCGATACTATATCCCTGCAAAACGCGTCACTGAAGGCCTTAGACGGAATACTTCGGCTATCCAAGAACGGTGGGTTCTTAGATAGGTTCAGGTCATGCAACGTAACAAAATTTTGTAAATAAATCTTCGTAATATATATAGTATAGATATATTCAATATAGGTATATCCTATTTGCTATTCCAAATAAATAGGCGTATCGCAACAAAATAAGATTGTAGTATACGGACGAGAAGTCGTGTGGAGTTGCTAAGCGAACAGGACATATTGACATCCATCTGGTTATGTTGTATTTACCCATAGCCCGCTCAAATAGAATAAAATTTTAACAAAATCGGCACAGCCGTTTAGGTGACATACGGTCATCCAGCTCGTCAGTGCGGTCAGCACGTGACGCAGCACGGCCCACATTTGCTTGTTACTATGATCTAAGGTTGTTTACTACAAACATCCCCGGTATAGCTCATCCCTCACGCATGTCTGCGAATGTACTGTCAGTGACAGAAGGCCGTTCTCAATGCACCGAATTCGTGGGTGTGTCCGAATAAATACATTTTACGTAATCATGAATAATTAACGCTACATTTGGCAATCGCCAGTTTTTAGCTTTCGTAAACGGTGGGTGTGTGAAAAACTGATAAAAACGCGGGAAATATTGTGATATTATATATATATTATATATATTATAGGGGGGCAATCGGAACATTTTTACGACTACCGACGTCCATGAACATCCACATAATTACTGCTACGTCTGACCATAGACCACATCTAGAGCGTCACCCGACGAGCCTTTTAGCAGAATCTGTAGTGGTCTTCTGTTAGCATACTGCGCAGAGATGGAGGAGGTGTTGTATACAACAGGACATCGGCTACGTTCGGCTTAGCCCGTGAATAATCGGGTACGCATCGACTGTTTTAGACATCATCCGGTTATTCACGGGCGAAGCCGGGGCCGATCGCCAGATAACTATTATAATGTTAATCATTAGGATACATAATTAATTAAATGTTAAAATAATTAAGATATTCAATTGGTGCATGATGTAATCACCCAATTTGACTTCGAGGTCGCCTTAACTGCTATAAATAGATTACAATAAAACTAATTGTACGTATTTTGTCACTTTTAACTTACTTATTTTTTTATAGAGGGGGTAAACAAGCAATCGGAGCCTTTTTACGACTACCGACGCCCATGAACATCCACATAATTTTATCAGGTTCAGAAACTGTTGGAATAAAATTCGTAAAATTTCTTTTATCGTAAAAATAGTACATCCGCGTAAACTTAAGACTGTAATATACCATAAATACAGTTGTTTAGTTATTTTTAGAAGAGGTAGTGCTATGTTGCATTATACAGGGGCTGGTCCGTCACGTGTATCTATGTAGATTTATGTGTTCCCTCGCACTGCCTAAATGTCTACACGAATATTTGCGTTTGAAATGAAAACATTCATCCACTTCGCGAGTGCAAGAGGTGCCTTAAAAAATCAAAATGGCAGATTTTGGGCGCAAATTCGTGAAGTTCACTTTTTTCCTACTTCACACATCAAGTTGGGTAGCAAATTGTAGATACATATAAATGACGATTCGAAATATGTATACAACTTGTAGTTTTAATTTAACATGAACTAAAAAATAGAAAATAAAAATTAATTAAAAGAACAAAATTTCCGACTGCTAACTGAAAAGCAACACAACAGGAATTCTACAGAACACACTTAAAATATTGGGAAAAATATTATTGATAAAAAAAGGACCAAAGGAGCGAGAGAGTCCGGTTTTTTGTTCATTTTATAGGCTAAGTTCATATCTATTATGTACTGTGACAATGTGATAAACATGCTATATACTAGACGTGCGATGAATATTGATAATATATTAAATAATATTAAAACTAAATTAATAACTGTTTGTACCGCCCAATCGCCCAGTCGCATTGGTCAGAGCGCATATACGTAATTGAGTTTAAACCTGAAGACAAAAAAGTCTTTCGTAGTCATTCGAACTGTTAAGGCTGGACAAGCGCCGCCAATCAGTATTAGGTCCCTCCGAAAAAAAAAACGTAATTGAGCTTACTTACTTGTTATATATTTTTAAGGGAAACATATTATTGGCCTAATTTCTTTTGTAATTGTTTGAAGAATCTTTATTGTGTGCAACGCTGTTGGTTCTCTTAATAAATTAAAAAATAATAATTATATAACATATAATTTGCTAATGCGGCCCCTCATAAGCGACTCCGATACGCTCTTCGCTGATTTTTTTCTATGTACTTTAAAATAGATTTCCCAAAACTGAACACAGACATGAGAGGAAAACGACGTTGTGACAAATACAACGTCAAGCAGGAAGTTGGACAATGGGTAATATTGTTGACATGAGTAGTCTCCTACCCAGGCCATGAGCTATCAAGTACATTAAAGATATTGTTTGCACAATATGGTAGTGCATGACGAATGCGAAACATTAGCTCTACGATAGAAGTAAAACGCACTCTAATTCGACGGCTATTTGTGTTGTGTCTTCCCAGTAGTGGACACAAAAATTACTTCATCTTTTGATAATGGTGACGAACACCGATAGCCAAGTGAATGATGAAATCTACATCAAACTATTGACAGCGCCTTCTGTCGGATCTGAGTTTCTGCTATGCAAGCGAAGTGAAGCCGAATACAGCTTCACGGGATTGATATGAGTACTCGTCGGGCCACGAGACTAGGTTTGGGCTCGAAAGAGGGACAAACCCCCCCCCCCCTCTCTCCAGCAGATGGCAGGGATGCATATCGATAAGAGTATTTGTAATAGCTAACTTAAGTGTTATGTTCATGGGATAAGGGAAGGAGAGGCCTTTCTTCTACCGACTCCGACGTGGGAAGCTCGCGCGCGATAGCTAAAATAGTCTCGGCGCTGACTTGAACGTTTGGCTCTTGGAGAGGCGCCTAAACGGAGGGATCGTGCTGTACTCTCCAGCTATCCTTTCTCCGATAGAATTCGTAGCGGCTGGACTATCCGCTAGACTATCAGGTATTTAAAGTGGCAATAGGCTGGTGACACACTCAGATCAGACAGTAGATGCGCGTACTGGCCCAACTTCTCGGATGGACCGCGATTAGGAAGACGAGGTGGGCCATGAGCTAGAGGGGGAAGACGACACCCGTGCAGGAATTGGCCCGGGATGGATACGATTAGCTGGGCATCTGATCTTGGTGTCCAGTGAAGGAAGCCCATGCCACATTTCGTGAAATATCCGTGCGAAGCCGCGGCGGACAGCCAGTAGTCCGTAAGTCAATTCAATCTCGCTTATGTCACATTTGATAAAATAACGCGATTGTAGAGAGCTCTAATAATAATAAATAACTCAAGAACACGGCTTTTGTCGATTTGTAGCGCAAATCAACCCCTCCCGTCAGAGGGGGGGAGGGGAGGAGGCCGGCCTCCTAAGATAAGCCAAACAATAAACGAGCTCAATTATCCTTATCCACGACACCGCAACTTAAACGGCATCGTGCGCGCGCCGTCCCACCAGTGTGTGGAGAGGGACCGTTTCCCCCTTTTTGGTTGCAATAATAATCACCATAGGGTAACGCCCACAATAAAATTTTTTTTTGTCTCTTCCCATCTGCGGGAAAAGGGGGGGTCAGTCCCCGAGCATTGTGCAGTTTTGAGTTTCCGGTTGCCCATTAAAAGGAAGAATGGCGACACATCTGCATAACAATTATGCGGGCTTAACATCTCTGACATCAAGTCACGTTCAAAATTAACTGTATATATACCAGTAGTACGGCGCGTTTTCATCCGCGTCTCTGTAAGTAGCTCCGGGGCTCTAGTTCTATTAGTCAAACAAAAAATAATTTATCAAATCCGCCTGGTAGTTCCCGAGATTAACGCGTTCAAACAAAATTTAAAATACAAAACCTCGTCGATTCGTTCTAATTTAGTCTAGATATATAAACTCTCCTTACATTAATAACAAGTAAATAGAAAAATAATGTTTTTAAATCGTAAATAGAAGGGCCTCAATGTCTCTGCCGGTGGTTGGCTTGCAGTTATTGGATTTGTGCGCTTGGACGTTATGCTATTCCGAAATAGTATCGAACGCATCATGATTCGTTCGATACTGATTATTTCATAATATAAGGGGGCAAATGAGTCTGGACAGACATTAGTAGATATTTGGATAATTGTTAAGTAGATGTGCTGATCTGATCTCCTCCAACTTGCCACCGGCAACTCAGAAACGCAAGAAATGCTACCGATTGTGAAGGTGTCGTGCGAAAGCTACATACCGCGGTCCTGCTGGCCCAATTGTGCTACAATGCAGCATGACCTTACATTTTATTTCAGTGAACAGAGCAATAAAATCATACAATACTTGTACATAGATTTACAAATTTTGTCACAGCCTGCCGAAGCTCATGAATTTGGCACAGGCAGTAGTGGAAAGCAGTGATAATAACAATTAATATCTGTCATATACTGTTAAAAATCTTATTCAAATAATATATTTAGAAGTAGTTTTAATGTATTTACCTACATTTTACATGTATCATCGGCTTGAATCTGTGTTCTGTAATGATGTTACATTTGTGTTTATACAATAAATAAAGAAATGACATCATTGGACATGCTTCGGCGTGCAGCTGCTTTCAACAACAAACGTACTTCCACTGTCCACGGAGGAGTTATGAGTGATGGAGTATACGTCAATTAGACTACAATGTAACAATTACACTGAATAATTTGCCTTGAATCTCACTTATGTCTGTCTGTAAGTAAACATAAATTCCGCATAAATTTATATATAATAGATACTTTATTGTATACATAGAGTAGTAGTGGGCGCAAACGGGTAGCCGGAAATGCAGACAACGAATCTACATGTCAATTATGTGGATGTTCGTGGGCGTCGGTGGTCCTCAATTGGCTCTGATTACGATCCCCTCCCCCCCCAATTATGTAGGTATTTTACATAAAAAAAAACACGCGGTGTTGTTTCTACCCGCAGTGACTATGTACTGGGTGTGCTATTGTTATCTTGTAGCAATCATTACGTTTATAAAAAAAAAACGTCCGTACATTTCTAGATTGCCCAGCAATTTTAAATAATTGTCAAACAAACGATAAAAAATGTCAGTTTCTTTAACAATTTCACACAACAACCTAGGCGTTTGTGAATAATGTCATAATGACATTTCCGGGTGGCGGCCATTACAAGACAAGATGGCGAATCATTGGTTTACCTCCATGTTGGGACAGAGGGGGGACCCACCGGATAAGTGTGCCACTCTTTAGAGCATTGGGGGCTATTTAATGACTACCGATGCCCTTAGACATCAGAAATAATTGTTTTGAAGATGGCCTCGTTCCCTCCTTCTCTCCAATGGGCCACCGGAATATTACAAGCCGTACGAAACGCAACAATGCCATCGCTTGCCGGTGTTCCGTAAGCCAGACATTCCGGTCGTGCCGGGCCGACTCGGTCGACTTCAACTGGAGCAAGTTTCAAATCTCTCCGTTCGCGCAATGCTTTATAAAAGTACGTAATGGGATACGTTTTCTACGTCTATTATAGTAATAATAATGTCGTCGTAGCCGAATATCGGCTACAGCGGCCTTCGCTATTGAGAAGAGTTATCTGCGCGGGACATGTTGTTGTGCACAAGTATTTGCACAGACGCAAGTGCACTCCCTATTCGCTGATACTCTTATTCCGATGGAACGGATATCCGACAGGACCAGAGAGAAAAATCTGCCGCGGGGCAACAGCTTAACCTGCTTTCCGAGGCACAGGGGTGTAACCGCCAACTTCCTAACTCCGGACAGTTGTTAAAGTTTAAAAAACGCTCGAAGCACTTTTTGTATGGTCCGACCCGGGATTCGAGCCCGGGACCTCATGTCTGTGGCTGAAAATGCTCACCACTAGACCACGAGGCAGTTAGCCCTTTCAATGTATGAATTATTTAAGTTAAGAACTCATCCGTATTGCGATAAACTTGTTACGTGCATGCTAGGGCTACTCAACCGCAAGGCCGCCTGCAACTCGTTTTGGTAAGTCCGAACAGGTGGAAATGGGTTTAACGTCTTTATACGGAGTGCGTAACAGAGACGTCATCTGGCGGCACGCTGACCGTGTCACGTAGACATGTTGATGGTTTTCCCCCCAAATTCAAATCCTGGTCAGCAACACGAGTGGGGAATGATTTATCTAGTTTCATCCGCGAAGATAGGCCGTGGCCGACCAACGTGCAGTGGATGTCTACTATGGATAGATGGATGACTACTAGATCGTTCATCTAGGAGTTCATTGAAAGGGCATTGTCCAGTAAGTGCACGAAATCCGAACATTCACCTCTAGCGCAACTACTTAGGCCATTTTGAAATATTGGAATTGAAATAAAATGACAAATGTTTTTAATTTTTATTCAAAATCGAATTATAGAAAAATCTTATTGAACCCTAGCCCTGGAGAACAAACTCTGCGGGTCTCATCAACAAAATAGATACTTTATTGACGAGACCCGGTATATACATACAATTTTTACACATTATTTGTAGTATTCTTTTATACATTTATAGATATAAACATACAACTTGTGAACACAAATTAAGTTAACTTGTAACTTTTTAAGAAAAGCATAAGAATATTATTTAAATCAAACTCACTCTCAAAGTTGCAAGTTAATTATTTCTGTCATCATTTCATTAACATAAGAATGAGTATCTTTTTTTATTTTATATAATATAAATTATGTATTTATATAAGTATTTATTGTGTATGTCTGTGTACTGCCGGTATATATACTGTTATATTATCTACAGAAGTATTTATTCTACAACCTTAAATGAATGTGCACACTACCTATGGGTTTGTCATACAAATTCTCCTGTAGCAAGGCTGCTGGAAGAAACTTCACTGTAGAATAAGTAGTGCTTGTGTACCTCTTTAAAGTGTTGAGTTTGTAGTGTAGGTTTGCATGATGCATGACACTACATTCTCCTACACAACGGATTTGGGCCGGCACGACCGGAGGGGTACCTCGCTCACTTGATACCGGCGTGAAGTTACAGTGTCGCTGTCACGTTTCGTGCGGTTTGCGAAAAGCTGGTGGCCCATTGTGGGGAGGTGCATAGGAGGGCAACGCATCGGTATAATTTTGCTGATGTTCATGGGCGTTGGTAGTCGTTGAAAGGCTCCTGTTGCTCGTGTGTCCCCTTATACTATAAAAAATTATATTCACAGTGTAAAGTAATTATTAAATAAATATATAATAATAATAATAATAATAATATCTGTGGACTTATTACTACACGTTAGCCTAGTCCTGTACCGTAGGGACTTGTGTTACAGGTGCTCAGCAACGGTTATATATTTAATATTCTTTCATATTTAAGAAATTTTGTATATTTAAGATTTCTAATATAGAAATACATATAGTACACACATCGCGACATCTGGCATCACACGCGGACTGACCGCCACGTCACTGGCCGAGTTATGCAACGCTGATAACAATTGACTAACGCAAATAACAGTGTGCCACACAAATGGTACACTACGACCGGTAACGCAAATAACAGTGCGCCACACTAATGGTACACTATGACCGGTAACGCAAATAACAGTGCGCCACACTAATGGTACACTATGACCGGTAACGCAAATAACAGTGCGCCACACTAATGGTACACTATAACCGGTAACGCAAATAACAGTGCGCCACACTAATGGTACACTATGACCGGTAACGCAAATAACAGTGCGCCACACTAATTGGTACACTATGACCGGTAGCGCTGCTGTAGCGCTGCTACCTCGGCGAACATCCATACCAGTACACGATACACTACGGCGTATCATCATCAGGCCTCTGCTTGAGGTGTAAGCCTTAGGGCACAATTTATCATTTAGCCCGGTATGAAATAATGTGAGGAGCGCAGCGTAGCGCTTTACCTCGTTTACGACGCTTACGTCTACCTTTCTGGATCAAGGACACAAGAGTTTCCTCCTTAAATTCCGTCATATGTTGGAATAACACAGATTTTTGCAGCATATAGGGGATGAACGGGAACCGATGACACCGCACGGTCGAGGGTCATCCGTGTCCTTTATCAAGGTGCCGCCATTTACACATAAATCGTACAAATCGCGACGCACCATGAATTTTAAAGCGGTGTCGTGTAAGCGTCCGGTACCTCCCCGATGGTGCCGGCCAGTAGACAGCAATGGAGCATGCCACTACCTGATATCGTACCTAATATAATAACGATTGTACTAAATATATTACAAACTGTACATACCCGAAGGCTGTAGAGGCTCGCGTCCCGAAATCCTTTACAAAGACAGAAATGTAAGTATGTGCGCGGTTTGTTTGTGAGCGTCGGTAGTTTAGACAGAGTACATTGCGCTATGCCCGAGGCAATTAATAGCAGGCATTTTCATTTGTGTTGCAACCGCAGACCTGTCAAAGAAAAAGTATTTCAGTATTAGATTTCAGATATTTTTAAAAAGTGGTCGTTGAGCAGTCAACAGGGAATCCCCTTAGAATGCTCAACGACCACTTTGTAAAAATATCTTAGCACTTCAGTGTGTAACTAGATAGATTTTATGTAAAACGTGTTTTGTGCATTTATAGAGTGGGTTTGCGGAGGATATCTTTAGTTTGTGTCGCGTCAGGCAAAACGCAAGTAATGTGAGGTTTTTACAGCATTTTAGGTGGAGGAGTAATGTCATAGCCTAATCTCGTCGTCGTTCTAGCCTAAAGTCACACCTCTATAGACTATCAAGCTGCGCAGGAAATTTTATAATGCTCAATCGTGTGCAGTACAGACATTCAAGAAAAAGGCCCATTACACGGCCTTTTTTACCCGGTCGTGTCAGGAGGGTTATGTTTGTCAAGCGTATGTGTATGTGTGTGTGTGAGTGTGTGTGTGTGTGTGTGTGTGTGTGTGTGTGTGTGTGTGTGTGTGTGTGTGTGTGTGTGTGTGTGTGTGTGTGTGTTTCCTGCTACAGCCTGGACCCCATGATTTATTATATATTATATTTTAAGGGGTACAGGGTTTCTTTTTAAATTTAATGTTAGTTTATATTCAGGAAAATGTCTTATTAAAAAATCTATCCAAAGTCCTTGCAAACAAAGTTTTAACGCGATCGTTAGTTGTGTAACGAATCTTGAAATGTAGGTTAGGAAGAAGGACACGAAATCTTGTCGTATAATAAAAAAATAGATCTCGGCTGGTAGACGGTCAACAAGCAAGTCGGGCGACAGATCAAAGATAAAACATAGAAGTGACAAAAATAAATTCCACCTTGACGGCTGAGACTTGTTGACAGCGACAATGTTTCTATGTTGCTGAAACTGAGATTAAAAATCGGCCAAGTGTGAGTCGTACTCGCGTACAGAGAGTCCGCAGGGTCGGCTCGTACAAGATATTTCTGTTGTATTTACTCATTCTCTATGAAACGGACTACATTTATAAATTTGCAATCGTTTCTTTTAGTTACACATAGATAACTAATTTCGATTTTTTTATATTTGTTTTGTATGCTGTATACTATATATGAGTTCATGACAGACAGACGCACAACAAGGTGATCTTATTGGGGTTATGGGCGTCTGCCACCAGGCTGTGTCACGTGAGCCGTGATGGCTGGAGGGTTGAAATTGTCAGCCACGATGCAATGTTTATTTATACATATACCATTGTAATAATAAAGCGGCTTTAACGGTTTAGTTAGTGAGCGAAGTGTTTAGTGGCTCCTTAGTGTCAGAAGCGTTTTACATAATTATGAGTACACCACAATTTAATCCGTTACAAGTCGTTTTATAATCAGCAAACTGATATTAGATAACTTTTTATAATGGATTATATTATCGCAGTTTACCCAAATGTGGATATTGATAATTAATTTTAGTCTCGCTTATGAGTTAACAATTTGGCAGTTGAGAAAGGGTGAGACCTGCATTACCTCTCGCAGTGCGCAGATTTATGGACGTTGCGTTCACTGAAATATTTTTTTATTCAAAATAATAGTACAAATTATTTTATAACGTTGGGAATTAGATCTACTTCCGGATTTCTATACGCGGTTTTCAGGGAGGCGATATACCGAAACCACCCTGATTTTTATATTAATGTTCTCAGGTGGCCCCTGTGGCAATTTAACCTTTAATCCAAAAGTTACATTCGGTATTACAAAGGCATAATTGAGTTAAAAAATAATTTTATTTATTTGAATTAAATTCTGTTTTATAGCGTAGGAACACAACCCATAAACTGTGCTGATATACATTGCCACCTTTCACCACATCCCCCATTGGGCCTTAGCAACTCATAGAACTGCATCCCTCTCGACGGCGCGCTGCGAGGTCGTGCCGCCCGGATTCGGCTGTACTATACAATCTTACACACCTCACTTACAACTTACTCAGACTTTTCAATTTACTACTCCCGCTCATTGCTCCTAAAACTGTACATCTAGAGTTTTCTACATAAGAAACGAATTAAATCGCGCGGTTCGGAAGAAGTTCCCGCCAGACTAGCAGTCTGATGAAGCTGTGTTGGGCTGCTCTTCGCTGCCACAGTAAAAATGCGTAAAATAAAAAAAGGTGCAAGTATGAAGTGAAAACGTGTGAAACAGTAACGAGCGCAACGCTTTGTCACACTTATGTTTCCTTTCACTTTAGCGTTATTTCTTTTATATATTATAAACTCAAAAGGGATGAACATCCGCGTACTTTGTATGCAGATGCGATGCCCTCCTTCACTGGGATGGGTCGCCTGTTGCTGACAAACAACAAAACGCGAGGGCGAAGATGTCACTTTACGGCGGTATGTGCGTGAGGTTGTGCCGGCGGAATTCCGCTGCATGACCTTTTACTGAGAAAAAGTTATGCATTAGTTAATGCATTGATAAGTAGTAAAATCCAGCGGCGTGTAGGAGCTGCCACTCACAGTACTATCACTGACCTTGTCAATCGGCACACGCGCTTTGGTAAGGAGATTAGTACACCAGATCTGGCTTCAGCAAACTCGTTCGCCATGCACTAGCTCGGATACATCTGAAAACTTTAATGAGAGTAATGTTGCATTGTAGCCGAAACGGGCCGACACGACCGGCGAGATACCTCCACAGAGGTCACGTAGATACAGCGGCGGTATGACGGCGACGATAAATAGCAAGAATTTTTATTTCAAATTATCTTAAATAAAAAGCTACTACTTCTCTTTTTTTGCGTTATGGGAATCCTCAAATACCCAAATATTGGGTTGAGTCAGAATGGTAATGCGTGAGTCAGGAAAAAAACATACACTTTAATATAATCTAAAATTATAACAGGCCAAGTAGATGGGTTAATACATTGTTGTGTTGGGAAAGTTTTAAGAATTGCTCGCGGATTCTGTTTTTCAGGCACCAGCACAGAGTATAAATTATCTAAATCTATAAGAATATGCTGCAATTGATGGCTCTTGTTTATCGTACTAGCTACAAGCCAGAAAGTAAAAAATACGTCTACTGACCGCTACTGCTCAAAGAGTTAATCTCGTCGAAGACTTGTCCCAGGCGGTCTAAGCGACAAAACAGCGACAGGTCTAGAGTCTCGATAGAGAGGTTAAAATAGTATTAAAATAATACTAGCACTAATATTATAAGTTCAGTATGTTGTTAAGTCGAAAATCAGGCCCCGCATTTAAAGGCGTAGCCGGTGTGGGTCGCTAGCTAAATATATAAATAGATGTATGGTAGGCTGCAGCTGTCCCAACTGTCATCAACAGATAGATTATACAATGCCATATGAGATGATACCGCGCGTAAAGGAGCAGCTTCGGTGTCGCGTTTGTGAGTAGCGGGTAGCCTATTGGAGGGAAAGAGGAGAGGAAAGCAACGCATCGGCATAATAATTGTGCATATGTTCATCGGCGTCGGTAGTCGTGAAGTGGCTCCGATTCCTCGGTTGCCCCTATACTAAAAAGTGGCTCCGATTCCTCGGTTGCCCCTATACT
>JAFELO010001974.1:59045-91271 GCA_017140195.1 Eumaeus atala
ATAAAGTGGCTTCGATTCCTCGGTTGCCCCTATATTATAAAGTGGCTCCGATTCCTCGGTTGCCCCTATACTATAAACAAAAACTTTATGTCGTGTCGTCCAGGAAGAGTTGCGCCAGGAAGGGAACTTCACTCTTGCGGAAGCTCATCTCCCAGTTGTTGCAGATATAATTACACGATCACATTGTTTATCGGAATATTTTCCTTGTGTTTGTCTGGGTGTTGAAATGTGGAAATCCGGTTCAAATAACACGTTAATTTGTTTTTATTTATCTTCTTTAGTTTTTGCATGATAAATTATTAGAATATGTTTACTATATATATATATATATATATATACATTTCCAAGCCATTATATATTAACGCAATTTTGATAATAGGATATGTTCATCGATATCCTAGTCGAATTTCGTTTACGTCGGGTGCCTGTAGAGACTACCTCTGGGATATATTATGGTGCCAAATGTGTGCGCTGGTAAAAGCGCAGCCTCTATTCCCCCATAGCTCTATTCCCTCACAGCTCTATTCCCTCATAGCTCTATTCCCTCACAGCTCTATTCCGATCCGACACAAACGGAGAGCAATCGAGCGCATCTTCACGTGCTCTCTGAGGCACTCTCCTATTTGGTCCGACCCGGAATTCGAACCCGGGACCACACGACCTATCGTTGACCATAATTCACTCTAGACCATGGGACATTAAAAAAAACGGATAGAAATATTATTTATCTATGTTCGACTCTTGCACAATCATAACAACAAGTAAATCCGTTAGAATACGCTTAACTTTTAAACTTCGCAATTAAGTGCCGTGACTTGCCCTTTGTACAATTAATTTAAATGCGACACAATTGTCAAAACGAACTGCAGGACATGGCAATGTCCCTTGCGTTCATTCGACCGTCTGCATACATCTCTTAACTCTGCTGCAGTCTCATACGAGGCATACAAGGAGCTTCTTCACTTCAATTGGCTTCACGCAAAGCCAGTATTTACCTAGCTTCTGCTAATGTACACAAGGTTACGACTATGGCAAGTAAGTTTTTTTTTATTAAAAGAAGATATAAGAGCAATACTTTCCATAAACAATTCTTAGAACATTCGAAAGGTGAAATATAAAAAAGCAAAACAATAAAATGTTATCATAATTTCATATCGATATATTCAATAAAATCCCAATAAGTTGCCATAAAAAAATATGCAAATAAAAATGTAATATCCAGGCAATATAAATATAAAATAATATTATTCTGTTTTTCGAATTTACGAAAGCTCGCGTCGTCTTGATACTTGGTAGACGTCACAAAATGACACAACCTGTGCGGTTTCCTGTTTTACAAGCTTTATAAATGTGATCTGTCGTGGATGTATACCGGCGACTCCCGCACTCGCGGTCAGTGTCGGTGTGCCATTCAAGAAAATAGGCCGCAGCCGAGCTCGTGTTAGCTAATCGGAAATTGTCTATGCAAGACTAGTTCGATCAATTTTACGCGGTAATTTAAGTGAACTAGCGGTTTTTTTTGAACGATTTGCAAAACGCAACTACTCGTGTGGGATTTTGTGAACATATTTTTTAAATCCAGGTAAGCTATTTTTTCTATTAATCAACTCTAAGAAAATTATTAATTTTATCTTTATTACATAGGTACGAAAAAATAGTGCTTAAATAAACGCAAATTGTTATAAATGTACATAAATAAACCGGGACAAAATCGGTTAGTGTTATTGTAATACATAGAAATAAATTAAAAAATCTGGTTAAATATTTAATTATATACCATAAAAAATAAGTTATTAATGAAATAATACAAACACTTTTTAAATTTTCAGCATATTTAATTAACTTCTGAAACATTTTAATCATAAATTTTATTTACTAAATGTAAATTTAACATGTGTAAAATATTCATATAATACATTAGCATTAAATAAAATACAAAGAAATCATATAATTTAAAAAATTGTTGAAAGTGTTCTTTTATTTCAAATGATTTATTTATCCATGGTAATTGATGTTGAAAAAAAGTTGGATATCTAGAATTATCTTTATAGGAACATAATTGAATGATTAAGCTAGAGTTAAGATAAGATTGAATAACTCACTATAGTGATTATGGCCTGATTATTTAGAATAGGTCCAATATAAGATTCATAGTTTACCAGATCATATATAAAACCATATGCTTTGAAGTCTGTAGTTCTTGTCTTGATGTCTCAAGTTCACCGAATGTTACTCACTACAATAATACTACTTTTATGGATTTTATCGTGATTTTTAATTATTTAACTAGCCCGACGTTTCAATAGCTTTACGGCAACCATGGTCACGGTTGAATAATTAAATAAACCGCGATAAGACCCATAAAAGGAGTTTTACTGTATTCTGTAGTTCATGTAGACATTCCACTTTGTGATTGTGACTCCTTATGGGACAGCCGATAAACCAAAAGTCCCCATACAGTCCATACATATCAATTGTAAAAAAAACTTGCTTATTGTTTTAATCCCTTCATGTTGACAATGTAGAGATGGTCTTTGTTTCACAGGCTAGCTCATAATGAATCCCGCATTTGCAAAGTTTCCAAGAACTAATGAGCTCAAATTGTAATCTGTGATAACTTTGGAAGTTAATCTAAAACGACTCATTCTTTGATACCTTTTAGATTATTATTATTATTATTATTCGTATGTATCTTTTTATTTACAATATTATCTTTTCGTTATTTGTAGAATAGATTCATGTCTTGTTTCATCCAAGAACTGTAGAATTTTGGCGAGTAAAATGTGACCAAAATCCTACGGTCACATTTTACTCGTATAGCTGGCTGGTGTGTATAGATACGTAAGTCACATTAAACTCTATAAAACTTCCTGTAAATGCCATAGAAAACGAGGTCAATAAAGTAAGCTTTGACAAAGGTCAGGGTCGTAGAAGCGACGCAAGTCACCGACCTCACAGAATTCACGGCCGGGCAGCGCGGAAACAGTCAATTATTTTCTTTATCCTTAAAACCGAAAAAATCTCTAGAACGGTTGAAAAGAACGGTTAGGGTCTGTAAAGTAAACTTACCTAAAAAGCATAGAATTGTTTTATTTGAAGTGCAATTTTCAGAGGTCATCGAATCATAGATGTCTCGAGTATAGTAGACGTGCGCTATACTGGGCAGCGCACCTCTACCGCGGTGCGACTTACCAAAAAGTGGTCAGAGGAAGGAAACTTCTTAGGAGGGAAACGTTTCTTTTGTTCTAAACATTATCATTAGCTGGTTAATTATATAGGCTCAAATTAACTATAAAACATATCTGTGACCTTCATCCACAATCCCTGAAATAGACGATTTTCGGTGGATGATAAGATTTGGACGCCGCCTTAGAACAGTTCTTTTAGTAATAGCCTGCGTCACTGCAGCTGAAGCAAGCTGGCACGACCGGCACCTCTCCGTTTGTATGTTTCCGCTGGCCTAGAGACGATGGAAACACGTCTGCACAACAATTAGTAGTAGTAATGGTAATTCATATGTATGAAAATATATGTCTTTACTTATATGGTGTCGATATCAAATGCACATAGCATTCTATTCACACCACGACTCTAACCACCACTGATGCTGGTGGGGTGCCAGATAAACCCACAATAAACCGATTTGGATTACAAAAGCGCTTTTACTATCGTTATCGCTGCCGTGTGAAATTCGATAATACTATCTAAAGACATTTTATCATTCACAAGTGACAAGTGACGACAGCGATGTGGTGCGAGGTCTGTCAACATCATGAGCGTCAACTAATAGTCAACTTAATTGAGTAGCTAATTTGTTTTGGTCTTTTTTATAGCAATAGGGGACAAATGAGAAATCGTAGTCATTTGGTAACTAGCCACGCTCTATAATATCCGCATATGCAGATTCGTTGCTCTCCGGTCCTAATGGGCCACCGGGCCACTACTAAGCCGCACGATACGCGACAGCACAGACATCACTTTTAAAGCTGTACCACATGAGCGCGCCCAACACGATAGTAGTACAACATGAAAGTAGCTCTTATAAATTTTTTAGTTTTAGTATCTGGACTTTGATTCTCAGCTGCGAGACGTGTTGATCTAAACATATTTGAACTTACAGCAGTAAGTACTAGTTTTCGGTTACATAGTATACACCTTGGCAATTCTATGCAAAGATTTATATTTATTAGCAATCCATTCTAACGCCCCGGCACTAAAGATGGGTGTTTTATGTGACGCGCAGGCACTAAAGACGGGAGTTTTATGTGACGCGCAGGCACTAAAGACGGGAGTTTTATGTGACGCGCAGGCACTAAAGACGGGCTTTTTATGTGACGCGCAGGCAGTAAAGATTATTAGAGATCTACAAGCTTAGGCCTCCTATTTCAACCCTGTAGGGGATGAATATTAAATAAATAAATAAATATTTAAAAGTGACAAATTCCGTATACGTATATATAATGTAACTGCATGGAGGTTCTCCATGTGTCCATCTCTAGGTGATTTTTTTTCATGATTATTGCGTGTTTGTCCAGGGCAGTATTACCAGTGTGGTCTATTGTATATACAATAGACAATAATTAATATTTTATCATAGAAGCGTACAAAGCTTATCGTGTATACAACAAACTCCGTGCCGTGGGGACATATTTTTACAATTTTGTTGTACAAAACAGGTAGGACAGTAAAAATAAGTAGAGTTTTTGAAGAACTGAAATCACTGGCTGAATACACTTGGTTAATACTTGTATCGATTCATTGTCACAGATCCGGATGGACTTCGTAACAATCAACCCAAGCAAAATAAAAAAAATATATATACAGTAGGTACATGTACCAAGCTACCTACTGTATATTTTTATCTGTGGTACATTATAAATGCATGATTATTCATAACATACCACAGATATAAATTATTTTGTATATGTTGATGAATTATTTATTATAGGACAAATTCTACATATAATATATACGGCGTACGCATACGGCGCTAACATTCAATTATTTCAATGAATTAAACCTCTTATTCATTGCAAGCGCAATCACTACGTAAACAATAAGGAAAATACTTTTACAGTAATCCCCACAATATTAACTTTATTCTCTGGTCCGTCAGTCATAAATATGATCCCGTGACTGTTCCTACTGTAGCACTATCAGTTTTTATACCATTGAGTGGTGGTAAGATAACATCAACATCATCATCATTATCAGCCCTCATCGGTCCACTGCTGGACGCGGGCCTCTCTCAATGAACGCCAAGACGGCCGATCTCCTGCTACTCGCATCCGCCCCGGACCGGCTACTGCACGGAGATCGTCTTCCCGCCTGGCGAACGGTCGACCAAAACCTCTTTTTCCTAAACACGGCCTCCGCTCCAGAACAGACGAGGTATGGAACTAATCTGAACATTTATGTACAAAAGCTAAGCACTTTTGAAACAATCGACAACTTTAATTTAAATATCAATTCCATGTTTTTACACATGAAATATGGTTTTTCGTGATGTGAAAACATGCCAGCCTTGCTTTACGAAAAGAATGCTGTAAATGTTTACACTTTAAAAACAGTTTAAACGAGGGAAACGTAAAAAATAAGTAAAGGCTCAAATCTATTTTTAAAATAAATGAAAATAAATGTATCATGTCTTAGGAGCTCATTGCAATATGGCAAACGGTAGTACATTCGTTTAGACAAAATTTAGACAAGGTGGTTATTGTCACGGATAGTAAAAGTGCATTGCAGCATATGGCTCGAAGCGACTCTGATTGCAGAGGAGCATCAGGTTTATTGTGGAGGCGCGTGCGCCTGGGCATCGGCCTGACGCACAGGCGAAACCCTGGACTCGATACGCCGATGGTGATCATAGCCTGGTATGTTTTTACAACGCAGTAAAGATAGTGCGCACGAATGTTATCAAACAACACTTACCGAACGTGTCCAACAAAGCACAATCTAATCGAAACGAAATCTAACTATCAACATTAATTGATTGATGAATGACGTCACACACCTAGTTTCTCTATACTGCAAAAATTGCAGCATGTGTGTTATCCTGATGTATAGGCTGTGTTATTGTAGAGTTACATTAAAATCAAGTCAGAGGCGTTATAAGATTAGTACAAATAACACTAAACACCGGAGATCCGCCCCGAGCTTCACCCGTGATTAACAGGGGTCGGAATCTCAGCTTTTGATTCGGTCCAGTTGTTCCAGAGATTACCCCGTACAAACAGATCGACGGAATTAAAATTTAAAAACGGTTGCTTATGTATTAGTATCGTAAAAATAACATCAAATAAGAGAAATGTACTTATTATGAAGCCGGGCCCGTCAACAGAAGACGCCACATTACACCGAGTGGTGTTTCATGCACTTCAATGTCCTTGTTCTACGTGTTACATAAGCCGTATCTCGATAAGGAAATGGAAAAAAAACGCGAGTGGCTTTTGCTGAGCAAACAACATAGAAATCCAGTTTACTGACTTTAATGATAAGATATAAGAATTATATTCTTGACAATTGCATCTCGAAACATGCGGAAAAACGTACATTTATTTCAAAACTAGTAAAGGTGTTCTCTATATTTATTTGCGAACACAAGTAAAAATGAAAAGTGTCTCCTGATTTTAATGACTTTACTTAACTATATTAGTCTTAAATTTCTTTTTCTCGGCTAACATTCTTTGACTTAATAGACGAAAATACAAATTTATAATTACAATTAGTCAAATACAATTAAGATTCTCCAATCCCTACAATCGTTTTTCGACTTTCGCGCTCAATTTTTTTTTAAATTTATTATTGCCGTCGGTATGTTAATGTGCCGTAGCTGCTGTTTTAACAAATCGGTATTCCGTCGATCATTCGATATCCATATCACTACATATCAACTAAATACTAATCATAGAGATATTAAAGTCCCTAAAATATAAATTTATACTGTGCTGATATCGTCCTGTGGACAACAAATAATAATGCTAATTGATTAATTAAAAGTACACAGTTTTCAGATTGTATAAATTATTTTATTGTCACATTCCATACATATGTTTATGCTATTACATTATAATGTGCAGTCACATGCGAATGTCATAAATAATTGTATACCTGTTGGTTACTTGGTTATTTACAATGTTATATAAGCAGGAATGTAAAGCGTTGGTACGTAGATATATCATAGTTGAGCGTATAGAAGTGCTTGATATGCTAAATGATATTACCGTGTTGTATTCTCCTCTGTTATTGCTTCTCTATTTATGCGATGGATTGGAACATGACGATCGGAACTCGCCAGACATATGTGCTACGATCCACAAAGAGCTATAAGAGCAGCCTAGAAAATCGCTAACGATATTTAGGTAACCCTTTGGTTATGTAGTAGATGGCTAGATATAATAATAATTAATTAAACCCTCTTACCACATTAGGGTCACTTTAGGGTCATATTATATCCAGCAAGACAAGTACTAAACGAGAAATATTTCTCCCCCCCCAAATGGGTCACCGGCTACGCACAGACGGCACGAGACGCGACACTGAAGATGTCACTTTACGGCGGTATTAAGTGCATAGGTATTATATGTGGCACGGCACTACCTCTTCCTTGATGTGTTGTTATTGTTGTTGAGTTCTATTTGTATTTTTCCTCCGACGCAAATATGACGCGCTATCGAATGACATCCCAAGAGTTAACAACAAGTTGTATCAACTGTGAGTGTCGGGTGGGTAATGTGTTGAACCCTCAACACGCCGCCTCAGCTGACGCAATAACGATGTGTACCATCAAGCCTTTGTATTAACGAAGACGATTGATTATATCTTCATTCGTCGTTGCTGTTGTAATTATGACGATGTGCCAAAAACAGCAATCATAAGACAAAAGCAAAGAGTGGGAAAATAATTTATGTTGACTTTGTCAAAGAGCAAGTAAACGCGAGTGTTTCGTGCAGATCAGCAGCATCGCTTTTACCGCAGGTACATTTGCCAGTGGGTGTAAAAAACACCGCCATAAAAACTGGCAATTGTAGATAAGCGATGAAACATACTGATATCAACATTCAACTGACTGCCAATAAGGCAGACCACACACTACGCAATAAATAAATGCACAGAGCCACAGCAGTAGCACCTACTTTATACTCTAGCCCCATCTTACAAAAGTATGCAGAGACCTAACAATGCCATTTTTTACGAACATTCTAATCCCTTTGGCGACTACGGATGACCAGGAACATCCTCACAACCGAAGGTTATGCAGGGGCATTACACTGCAAAGAGCCGCCGGGTTTTCGTATCTCCCACCGTACCCACGACCTCTTACTCAAGGCCAATGGTATGCTAAGTGAGCGAGAGGTACCACCCCGGTCGCGCCGGCCCAGTACAGTTGCAAAGCAAGAATAGTACCGGCTCATAATTACTACGACTCTTATATATCTGTACCTATAGCTTAATTCATTAGAAATCTAATTAAGTACCTTTATTATTGTATAATTATCTTTCTCGTCTTCGCTTCTCGTCGGCTACAGTAACGCTAGTTGCCATAAGCAATTGTTGAACTAATGTAATTAATGAACTCTCTGTTACTTTATGGTAGAAATCGACCATGGCTGTGTTTTCTGTTGATTGTAATGCACTGGTAGATCCATAAATTGTTGTGGTTCTTAGAATTCTCATGGGAAATAGGCACTTTCTATTTCGTAACTGGTAATAGACCTGCTGCGGCAGTTTGTAACAATTTCCTACAATGCGTTTTAATGTGTGATAATACTAGAACATTATAACGTCTAGGAATGTCTATAAAACATTAGATGGGCGGTGGCGGCAGAACCTCGCTTGCGCATATACGGATTTTGTTCTTCTTCAATCCAGTATTTAAAATAATGACTATATACATTATCCGAGTTTTGTACTAAAGTAATGCGCCATCTATCATTGTACTAAAATAATGCGCCATCTATCATTGTACTAAAGTAATGCGTCATCTATCATTTCATAGACCATAAATAAAAATAAAAATGCACTTTCTCGAAACAGAACACTCGTTTAAAGCATAGAGTGTAATAGAACAGCGATATTGCCAAATCAAAAGTTTTGTTAAATGTTCTCATTTATTTTGAACTCGAAATGAAATGTGTACTACAGACTAGAACGACCATAGATGTCATAGAATGAGTATAAATTGAAAGAGGCCTAAGTCCAGCAATGGACCGATAGGGGCTGATAATGATGATGAATGTAAATATCAATAATTTTCCACATAGTAGTAAAGTAATTCTTCGCTTTACTGGCGATGCTTGCAGCATCAAAATACCATTATGTTTGTGTATCCAACAAAATTAAAAAACAAACAAACTATTAATCAAGTGAAAGCTATTACAAAATGTTCCCGGAAATTTGATGTACGCGCCAAAACCGGTAAATACGGATACGGATGTATCGGAGGCCGTACAGACGGAACTGAAGTGAGAAGTGTTGCAGACAGTTGTCTGTGGGAGGTACATGTTATAAACGTTCGATGGACAACCGAATGAATGTTAGCTGCGATATCTTTTCGATGTAAAGAAATGTGGTGCTACCCATCTATCTTTATGAGGCAGCCATTTTATCGTTACACATTTTCAGGATTTTTTTGCTAAAGTATAAACATACGTTTCCATTGGTTGCGGTAGTTGGAATGTGGAATGATTTTTCGATTCTCATAGGAATGGTGTCTTCGCAGTGCGTACATACACTTTATATAAGTCAGTGCATGGATATTGTGCGAACACTGCGAGGTGTGACGTATAATTGTGGTGTCAATATAAGCTTGTGATTAACATGCATAAAAACTTAGTGGACATCCCATGTATGTAATCTAGAAGTAGATTGTGCTCCCGTGAATAATGCAGGTGTTTAGTATAGAGATATATATATGTTGTGTAACACGTATGACAGATATATATATATCTATATATATCTCTCTGTGTGTGTGTGTGTGTATGTGTGTGTGTGTGTGTGGGCATATACGGGAAGCAATCCAAGAACTTTAAGTAAAAATTGATATTTCCGTGAAGCCGTTTCTTTTTATAGAATGGGGGCAAACGAACAATCGGAGCCTTTTTACGACTACCGACGCCCATGAACATCCACATACTCACTAATCGCACGAAACACGACACTGATGATGTCACTTCACGGCGGTATTATGTGAGCAAGAGGTACCTCCCAGCTCGTTCCGGTCCAATTCTGTTGCATAGGAAGATGTATTGTCATCTGTGCATGGCACTACCTCTTCCTTCTTCTTATGTTATTCCGTATATGAAAAATGTATCCAAATCCGTTTTAGTAAATTTTGTGTGAAAAAATAAAAAACAAACTAATTTTTTTACTTATTATTTTGGTAGGCACTACAAGACAATATAACCGAATAGGTAACGTTTTCAGCACACTTAGACTACTAATATACCTACAAATGATTCCACTTTCATTCAGATTCCGATCGATTCAATAGCTTCGAACTCCACGATTACCTGAAACAGGGTAAAACAAGTGTGTTTCAGTAAATATTGAGCGGTACAGCAACAGCGTGCCTGCCAATATCTTTGTTACATCATATATCTATCTATATTTGTCAACACACTGAACAATGTAAGATAAAATTAAAACAAGTATAAAATACCACACACTCCAAATGTCCCATAAGATTGGATTCCTTATGTTAACATATATGGATGTGTTAACATATATGGATGTGTTAACATATACTTTTATTCCATCATCATCATCATTATCAGCCCTTATCAGTTCACTGCTGAACATATGGTCGTCTTGGCGTTCATACTTTTATTTGTTAAGGTTTCTTACATGGATGGGTGGAAATATATTTATGTACAACTAGCCGTGCGAGTAATTATTTATTTACAACTAGCCGTGCGTGTAATTATTTATTTACAACTAGCCGTGCGAGTAATTATTTATTTACAACTAGCCGTGCGAGTAATTATTTATTTACAACTAATCGTGCGAGTAATTATTTAGTAATCAGCGGCTGTACGGTTGCTTTGCCCAACTACAAGATGATCCCTTCGGGTATAAAAAGATTATAAACAAATTGGTGTAAACGACATTCGTTGCAGTCGAGTAGCTGGTGATCAGTAAACGGGAAATTCCGATTTATGTATTTGAATGTGGTTGTGGTGTAAGTGTGACACGTTCAGTTCAATAGCCACACATGAAAGTTGATCACGTGCATGTATGACATGGGTGACGTGTGTATGACGTGGGTGACGTGTGTATGACGTGGGTGACGTGTGTATGACGTGGGTGACGTGTGTATGACGTGGGTGACGTGTGTATGACGTGGGTGACGTGTGTATGGACGATATGACACAGTTATTAAAATACAAAACCAGAATAACATTTGCAGCTAAAAATATACTTAAAGCTTTGATGGCTGTTCTTGACATTTTCTATTGTCCAATAAAGATTTCAATACGCTTTACAAACTTTACGCATAGACAATTTTTGAAGTCCTTTTTTAATTTCATACATATTTATATTTATTCGTATCGATGTTAAATTAAGTATCTTATGGCACAAAAAAATATTTTACAGAGGTACCATGTCCACAGTGATAATATAGATGGGAAAGTTATCCTAAAACACGTCCGTCTAAATCGAAAGAGAAAGTAAATATGGATGCCTGTCTATCGTCCGCGCAATGCGGCGCAAATAGATACGAATGAAAAAATAAATGCGAGATCTTTGAACAATGCCATCATGCGCTACAAAGGGGTGTTTTTTGTTTCATGTTGTGCAAAGATGTCTCATGTTATACTTACATCATGACGTCAAAATGAGATGTGCTAAACAGCTTTAGTACAGGCAACTACTTTAAAGGCTTACCTGGCAAAATAAACGGTGGAGTGCTCGACTGAATGGAAGTACATGCGCTTATAGACATCTGCGCAAGCAACGGACATGGACGCGTGCCCTCAGTTCCTCGACGTATCATTTGTGCCACCTGACACTTACAGACCGCAAATAACAACGACGAACTTTGCATGTTTATACGCATTTAATGGCGTCTTATATTTAAAAAGTTCCTTTCTCTAGTTTGAATTGTAAGGAGAAAAAAATAGTACGGTGCCAGCTCTTGCGGTAGGTAGGTACCTAATCTATAACCTAGTATGTGACACTGACAGGCATAATAATTAAGAGAGATATACATCAATGTACACACCCGGATATACCTTACATTATTTCGATTGCTGATAAGTTTGTTGAGGTTGGTACATGCCATTCGTAAGTATGTGTGCATTTAGTTCTGACATGTGAGATGTCTCTTATTATTTTTTATCTTGTACTCGAAGGCCTCTAGAGAACACCCACTGCGATATCATAGATAGGATTTGTTTTCGATGATAAAATTGACATTTCACTTAAATAGTTGTGGATACATATACAAAGTTGATATTCTTTTTAAAAATATGTTCGGATCGCGAGTGGGGTCCAGTGTTATCTCTTTTGGACTATTTCCGGTATTTCCGACCCTCGCCGCGGGAATTATGGCAAAGGACTTATTCAATAATGAGCCATCGACATTTATTGCGCCTCCGGTTAAAAAGGTACATTTTCACAAGTAATATGTCAAACTTATCCTACCTATGTAGATGTTTTTTTTTCGTGTACTATATAATATTTCTATTCTTTATTGCTTAACAGTCTCCTTTTTGTAAAAATAGATTAGGATATGTTAATTGTAACTTTTTAAAAAGTTTCAATTAACTTTTCAAAACATTACTCAACGTTACCTAAACCCGGCATGCAATGCTTACGTAGGTACTTAGGTATGTCAACTACCTACCTAAAAGTTAGATACTTGTTTTACAATAGTCAATTATCTAGTCACATTCGCCAGGGATGTTTTACAAAATGACAAAGCCTTGAAATTTAATAATGTTAACTGTTGCATGGTAGGTACGTATTCATAAAGGAGACATTATCAACTGCGACAAAAAACAATAAACTTAAATCAACTTTACATGCTTAACTTGAATGCACCTATAACCTATCGAGGCAAAGGAACCAATATACCTTTAATACAAAATAAAGTAACGTCGTAATTTTAGATGTAATTTGCTACCAATACAGAAAATATATATCTACATTCTACAGTAAAAAGACTGCGTAAATCGTCTTGTGCTGGACTCGTCAGCGTAACGTCGTTAGGATCTGCTTAACAGTCATTGTCAAGGTTGTGAATATTGCACCATTATGGAGTGTAATTACGTACAAGTAATTGACACTAAGTAGGTACTAGATGAGGAAACTCAATAATTGAATAGTTACCCGTGATTACGTGTTTCGAGTGGTAAGCGATGTGTTGTTGATGCGAAGTGGTTTGCCGCTTCTGTTGCGTTCGATCGCTGTTTAACATTTTGCTCGCCATATGTAATTGAAGTAGTGATAGAAGGACTAGGTATAGGCTATAGGCATTCATTATATCAACTCATTTATGTGGTGCCTCTTAAAAATGCAATTTATATATTACATACGTATTGCTATTTATATCTTGCAGGGTGTATATTATAATGTAATTATTTTATGTACAGGTGTAATTTAATAAATTGCTAACTGTAAATTTATAAAAACATCAAGGTTAAATAAGATAATCTCTTAGTTAATTCCTAAAATACCTAGGTACCTTTGATTACTGCGAATATTGAACGAAAACGTCATACGTCAACGTCACTCGTCACATGTCACTGTCACCGTAGTGAGCAGTCACCGCTCTCCAGTCAGTACTCCGCAATAGCAGTTTTGTTATCACACTTCTAATTTGCTCTAGATATCAGTGTTTACTAAGCCAACAAATATATATTGTAAACAAAATGCAGTCGAGCTCGTACCGTAGGGACAGTTCCGAGACAGAACCACTTTTGACCGCTTTACCCATATACAGATACTTAGACGGAGATGAGGTTTGTTCTTTGTTATCAACTATATTTAATTATCGACCTACGTAGTTGTTCTTTCAAGATCGCATATGGACCTTTAACTATTATACGGATATTTTTTATCACTTTGAAGAAAAATCTTTAATCATAATCATTAATTTATTATTAAATTTATAATTTTGTTTGAATGTTGTGTAAAACCAAATTGCAAAATTAAATTATGATCAAAATTCATTTAAAATGATAATACAATATATACACAGCTTATCAGTATAATCTGAACCACCTATTATTGTCTATAGGATTTTTTGAATATATGCCAAAAGTTCCTGTTCAATGTATAATAATTATCTACACTTATAGAATACTAGTTGCGCCATGCAGTTTCATTAGCATAAAATGTAGATTTCAGTATACTTATGCTATTGGGCATCTTCCCAAATCATATTTTTGGGAGTAATATAGTTTTCATTTTATTCCAGATAATATTCCTGTACCAACACTCAACCAACTCTGTGCTGTGGTTTTGGTGTTAAAGAACAACAAACATGCAATTAAACTTTCTCATTTATAATGTTACTTGGATTATTAGGAGTTTGTAGGAGTACAGCAAGATCCCTGTATGTGAGTTCAAGGAGAGCCATGAGCAAATTATTTAACATGTTTGTATTTTCTTTGCAGCAACCAGGGACCAACAACGGTGCAATGGCAGAGGTTGGGGTCTCACAGTCGGAGCTTGTGGAGCCAAAGGGTGATAATGGACGCAAGCTTCCCCAATATATTGCAGCCATTGCAGGTGATTTGATATTATCTATTATTCTCGAAGTGTTGGAATGTCCCACCTCGTGATCTGGTCATGGTTGCAGAATGCCAGGTGGATGCGAGCTCGTGCTTGTGACAATGGCTCGAGGGATGCGTATGCCCAGCAGTAGACATGTTTTGGCTGATTATGATAATGATGTGATTTTTTTTCACACATTGTTTTAGGTTTTAATACAAGTTATAATGTTCCAAGTAAAACATTTAAAATTACAGCAGCTAATTCAAAAGTACAATCAAGTGAAGGATAAGTTGAAAGCAATTACCCCTATTATAGTTACTTAAAGACAAGGTCTCGCATAATACTTCTATAAATAAATACAATAACTTGTTTTTAAAACAGTGAATATGTCTAGCTATGAAAAGAATAATGGTGGAATTGGAAATATTGGTCATTGGAGACCTACATTTTATTCCAGGCTGTATGTTTTTTTTATGCTATTACATTTGTTATAACAGTTCATGGAACTAGCAACGACTTTTATGTCTTCTTGTTTAGGGAGACGAAAGGGGGAACAGACCTCCGCCCCCCCCTCATGCAGATGGATCTTTACTTTTCTTATGTATTTTTTGGTATCCCTTTACATAACCACAAATGTGGCAGCATCAGCATTTATCAAGTTTCCTTACCCAGGGATAAAGGAAAAAATACTTGTCTGGATAAACTGGTCTTTTGAATCTTATCTAGATTGCAATAGGAATAATCAAGTCCCATAAATAGCGCATTAAATAAAATGCACACCAATTTTTACTAAATAGTATGTCTTTTATTTTCAGCTACCCTCGGAGCCTTAGCCGCTGGTACAATGCTGGGATGGTCTTCTCCAGTAGGTGTACTGCTGAATCAAAAAAATAGAACAGAGTACGAATTTCCCGTATCCGAATCGCAACAGGCTTGGATCTCATCGCTCGTGAATCTTGGAGCAGCTGCAGTTTGCTTTCCAATTGGACTCATAATGGACACCCTTGGCAGAAAAACTACAATGTTGGCACTCGTAGTACCATTCACTATAGGCTGGCTGTTGATTACTTTCGCATCTAATGTTGCTATGCTCATGGTTGGAAGATTCATTACTGGTATAGCTGGTGGTGCCTTTTGTGTAACCGCACCAGCATATACAAGCGAGATAGCACAAGATTCTATCCGTGGGTCTCTTGGCAGCTACTTCCAGTTGATGATAACCGTTGGTATCCTTTTCTCATATGTTGTAGGAAGTTATACTAGAGTTTTTATTTTCAACATTCTCTGCACCATCATCCCGATAATTTTCGGTGTAGTCTTCTTTTTTATGCCCGAAAGCCCAAACTTTTTAGTCATTAAAGGAAGACACGATGAAGCCAGAGACGCTCTTATTCGGCTACGCGGTAAAAACTATGATGTCGATTTCGAATTGGATATACTCCAAAGGAAGGCTCGCGATGCTAAAGACAATCCGGTCTCATTTGTCAACGCTATCACTAAAAAGACAGCGATAAAAGCAATAGTTATTTGCTACGCGCTGATGTTGTTCCAACAATTTTCTGGAATTAACGCGGTTATATTCAACACTGCAGCTATCTTTGAGAACGCTGGAGCCGCTATTCCTTCAGCAATCGCCACAATTATCATTGGAGTGATCCAAGTAGTCGCTACTTTCTCGTCCAGTTTAATTGTTGATAAATTAGGAAGGCGTATATTGCTTCTATTCTCAGCTCTGGTAATGTGTCTGTGCACAACAGCACTTGGGGTATTCTTTTTCTTACAAGATACACATGGCAAGGATGCTTCCATTGTAGAAGCTATTTCATGGATACCTCTATTGGCTTTATCATTGTTTATTATTGCATTCTCAGTCGGTTTTGGTCCGATACCCTGGATGATGGCTGGAGAATTGTGTTTAATTGATATCAAATCATTCGTAGGATCCACTGCTGGTACTCTGAACTGGCTTCTTTCTTTCACTGTCACAAGTACATTTACTTCATTGAATAATGCTATTGGAGCAGGCCAGGTGTTTTGGCTGTTCTCTGGCATTATGTTAATTGGCTTCGTGTTTATCTTCTTCGTTGTACCAGAGACTAAGGGTAAAAGCGTGGATGAGGTCCAATACCTCTTGGGAGCAGAACCACAGACAAGAACAAATATAGACGAGAAGAAATAATCGATTATAGAGACTGATAACGTACTTTGTACAAAGACTTTCCATGTAGTCTATGGTTGACTATTTTTGATTATCTTTGGTGTGACAAAGGAATGTTCCACGTGTGCAATTTTAGCTACTATTTGTAAATACCAAAGATTATTTCGTCTATATTTATTACTTGACCTGTTAGCTATAAGATCTATTCCGTTAAAAGTGCAAATTATTTAATGTTAATTTAACAAAGCACATGGCAGCTATATTTATTTAGAGAGGTTTATGCGTAGGATTTTAATAGAATGTCCTGATATTGTAGATTAAGAATTAAATAAAGTTATTTGTAATTTTACCTCTTTGTATGTTTGTAAATTTTATAGAGAAATATTTTTATGAATTGGCATACATAAAAATGTAAGGTATATGTTTCTGTACATATTTATAATTACAAGAAAAAAGCCGACGATATTTAATTGGAAATATATAGGGTAATTTTTAGACCTTCCTCAAAATTTTACAAAGATTTATATGTGTTTCGTAATCTATTGTTACTTCTGTTTTTTGTTTGAGACATGGGAGTGCATATTATGTATATAGTATACCAATTTTCTATAGTGTCATAAAAATTTCAAATTGCCATATTTATATAAAGCGTTGTGATAAGAGGTAGTGTAAGCGGGTATATCGTTTGCTTTGTAGCCACAGATCGCGGCAAATGAGTTGAACATTCTACTCCACCGACGTGCGGTATGGAGCGCGCTAAAGAGTGCGTAACCGTAGATACACAGCACCAAGTCGCTATTCTGCCGTCCAACAGGCTGCGCGCGTCTCAGTTCAAGATAGACGCCGCCATCTGTACAAGAAGTTTCCATGCCGTTTTGTTCTTTGCCAGCGCAGCATTCCGCTTACTAGAAGGCTATTAAGGCTGTTATGTACGCAATATTAGATAGTCGAATGCATATGATTTAGTCAAATTAAATTGAATTTGTCAATTAATTTTCTTCTACAGATGTATGATATGAAACAGTAGTGTTGTGAAAGTGTAATGCATTTATTTATTTGTATGTACCACATTTACATTTTCTTAATGAATATTTTTTGTTATGTATATCAATCACACAATACTAATCCAGTTATGAATGAAAATGTTAGCAACACTGAATGTGTCTTTACACATTCAGTGTTGCTCACAATAACGTTCTCAAATGAAAGACTTAACAATATAATCACTACGAGAGCGATATTCATCATCCAATTTTTATCATTATTATACATTATTGGTGTTCTAACTTTAACTACAAACTTTTTAAATCGTAATTGTAATGGAAAAATCTAAAAGACAATTTATACATTTTATCATAATTTATTGTGTATTGTGAATAACTCTAACGATGTCATTACTTCATATACCGTAAGTCAAGTTTGAGTTTTCACTAGTAAACACATTTTTGTAAAATAATTTATTTACTGCGAATAAATATAAATGTTATCGAAAGTTTTCTCTTTTATTTCTGTATGGCCGGTTGGCCCAGGGTGGATGCAAGTAGCACGAGGTGTTCTTCGAGTGAGGCCTACGTCCAGCGGTGAAACGAAAATGGTACGTACTTAATCTGATGTCCTAGCCATAGACATAATATAGATGGACTCGGGGAATCCGGGTCTGAAGTCGAAAACACGGAGTCATAGGTTAATAGTGAAGGAAGATGTGTTAGCAGTAACGCATTCCGCATTACTGTCCTTGTCTGTCTGGTCTCGCATCCGCATTGCACAGAGTGACTTGAATGAGAAAAGAGTACTGTCTGTCGTTTTTCATTTGCTTTCTCTTTCGACTTTGCTGGACGCGTTTTAGATGGCTTCTTTTTTCTATCTATATTATTTCTATGACCCTGGCCCTGCGGGCCTCTCAGATTATATTACAGGGTCTACCTTTCCGGGTTTCACAAGGTAGTTTTATGTGCATAAATTAGGTACGATTGTAGTGTTAGAGGTTTTGTTCAGGCGGTATCGAGTATTTAGCGCACTATACCGCACTGTGTTATTGCGGCACTGCAGCCTAATTGGGCTGGCACGACCGGGGAAATCTTTCGGTTACACACCGTTGTTAGTTATGGCTCTGTTATTTTCTTGCCGTTTGTGACAGTCTGTGGTCCATTAGGGGAATAGGGTTAAATCACTGCAAGTGCGTATATTTTTGGGCGTTGGTAGTTTCCAAGCGGTTATGACTGTTCATTTGGGTCTAACCCTGTAAGTACCTTTGAGCTAATCAGTAAACTTAAGTCCGGGTCTATACGAATACCAAAACGAGTGATGCTGATGAAGAGGCAACCTACAGTAAACAACGAGTGATGCTGATGAAGAGGCAACCTACAGTAAACAACGAGTGATGCTGATGAAGAGGCAACCTACAGTAAACAACGAGTACCTATCTCTTATTATCTACAGTTAACAACGAGTACCTATCTCTTATTATCTATGAAGTATAAGCACATCATCATCATCATCATTATCAGCCCTCATCGGTCCACTGCTTGCCTCTCTCAATGAACGCCAAGACGACCGATTACCTGATACTCGCAGTAAACATGTCTAAATAGATATATGATATCTATTTACATAGCGTATATAACATTTTCATTCATTAATTGATCAACCAGACGAGGTGCCCGTTAGGTTGTTTGTGGTGTTTATAGCGACCTCGTGCAGCTACGAGGTCGCTGGTCCATCTAGCTGTCGGGTTTATACGAGTGGTCACCAGCACCCAGTACACTGGCCGTGGATAACTGTAGCACTAAGACGGTGTACTTAGGCCACTGGTAGGGGCTACCATTATTAGTTCTATCCGTCAGTTACATGTATGAGTGGGTAGCATATAGCTGATGTACTTTTCGTTATGTTACATAATTTTGTAGGAGTTCCAAAAACACTTTAAGCTTCAAATAACATTTTAAATTTCAAATATACAGTACAACAACCTCCAGAAGTCAAACGTCCTTGACTTACGGACGGATGCGACGGAAACTATGACGGTTACGGTTCCATTTTTGCCACTTGACCA
This sequence comes from Eumaeus atala, assembly GCA_017140195.1. Taxonomy (NCBI): domain Eukaryota; kingdom Metazoa; phylum Arthropoda; class Insecta; order Lepidoptera; family Lycaenidae; genus Eumaeus; species Eumaeus atala. The sequence goes on from JAFELO010001974.1 coordinate 78,977, forward strand.
CAGAACCCATCAAACAGTCAACAGGTTTCACTTGATTGATGGACCAGCAGGCTCCTAGAGGCCGAGTTTAGCTAGATCGCGCAGCAGACCAAGTTCTTTCCTATGTAGGACATATTTACTTATGCTTAACACCTAAGTCCCTCCATATTATCATTTCTCTTGGATCACCCTCTCTGTGTCGTGATAAACACCCGCATCAAAATATACCGATGTAGACTGATGCCCATGTCGCTTATCGTACGCCTTGTTTCGTGTAGGAACAGGCAAACGCGTCTGTTTGAGCTTAGGTTGTGTGGATACTTATGGGTATAGCCACAAACTGTTAATAGTCAAAAACTGTTAGTTTAGCCTTTTATATGACTAAGCTTTTCAGAAACCCTTTGCGTATGGCTTTAGCCCACGCCTTTGTTCGCATAATATCTATCATAAAAATGTATCTTTTTCAGGAAAATAGTCTATATTTAAGTATAAGAAGTGTACATACATTTATACATTTTCATTACAGGAAGATGTTATGTTAAAGATTTCTATTTTAATCAAGCCTCAATATAAAACAATTGTTTTCACAAATAGATAAACTCAACAAAGCAATATGTTTACATCAAGTATGACCTCAATTATCATGTGAGAGTACAATGTTAAATAACAATGTAATTTACTTCATATCTAATTGTGGATAGGTATTTTATAAGATAACAGTGTTTTCTTTTAAAATACAATTTGCAGCAACCTAACAATCACCATCATCATTATCAGCCCTTATCAGTCTATTGCTGGACGTAGGCCTCTTTTAAGGAACACCAAGGCGACCAATCTCCTGCTACTCACATCCATCCTGGATCAGATTATTACGAACTTAACAATATTTAAATTTATTTATACTAACAATGGTATACCTTTAAAATTCTAATTCACAATAACCTAAGCACTAACATTTTATACAATGAAACATTTATGTTTCATCTTTCAAAAAACGATATAAAATTGGCAAAATATCCAAATATGTACAAACGCAATACTACTTAGGCATCTAATAAATACAATTTCATAAAAAATTGACCACTCCTTGTGACCAATTTAAGTTTGATACGAACTAGGATTTGTTATCTACAAATTAAATTACATACTTTTATATTAAATTAGTGTTTGAGTGGTCACCTCCAATTTTAGAATAGTCGCTTCTTGTAAGTTTATAGCAACATAAAGAATTCATAACAGCATTTAATGACGACGAGCTGTTTGATCTGTATAATCCGGAGGAGACTGCTTCAAAACTTATTTCACCAATAAACTGTTGCAAATCACTTTTAGGGAAACCCTCTTTATAATATTGTTTAATTGTATCATAAGCGTCCATGATGACTGATATAAATAAACTAAGTACCACATAGATGTACAAGCTGATAAATGAGTATAAGTACACTCGGCTAAACCACCACAGCATTGGAGATTTCCTTGACATTATAAAGAATGTGGCGAACATATCATCACCATTTATCAATGAGAATAAGCACTCAGATGTTGTAGCCAGTGATCTGAACTTCATGTGATAAGGTCCTAAAATCAACCATCCACAAAAAGCAAAGCCAGCATACAAAAGCAGGGCACAACATGAGAATCTAAATATTTTTGGAGCGGCTTTTTTTAATGTCAGTATCACGACATTATAGGTTTTAAAGAAACCTAGATATCGAAGCACACCAAACCAAACCAATAAATTCCCAGTGCCCAGAAACAGTGAGCACACATTCCATTGATCGTTTGTGAATTGATTACGTTCAATTTGTTCTTTTATGGCTGATCCCATTACAATTAAAATGTCATTGACAATGATCATGATATACCAAACATTTAGAAACTCTAATCGCCCATCAAGACTTAAGTTTTTGTTTTTTACTTCTTTAAAGAACTTCACTGTAAGTTCCTTCAATAATTGTGCTCTGTAAATGGCTCTGCTACACAAAACAAGTGATATGGAACAAATGAGTATCACAAGAATGTTGAGAAAACTCCTTAAAACTTGATCTATTTCATTATCAGTGACATAGGCTTGGTCTCCCTTACATGTTAACTTATGGGGGTCAGCATCCAGACTTAAAGACATTTGACCATCATGATCTTCATTGTCAAATATAAGTTTAACATCAAACCGATAACAATCTGGAGGAGTTATAGGACCAGCTGCTCTGAAATTTATTGTTTTAATTGAAAACAGTAACTCAGCTCGTAACAATGATGCAAAGCTTATATTTAAGCCCACACCATCAAAATACTTTTGCGAATTGAATAATTCACCATCAGTTTTGGTAAAATTAATACAAGCTTCAACAACTTCTGAATTGAATTCATAACTCTCATTAAATCCATTTATAACTCCTTTCTTATAGTTGAACTGGCAAAAAACAGGATCTGGTTTTATATTGTTTTCATCATTATAAGAATACGGTCCTATAGCATTAGACAAATTCGTGTAGCCTTCATAAGCATAATCCAATGCATTGTAGAATTCATCAGATTTATACAAAGCCAATGGTCCTGCACCTGGAGGGTACGCGTTTATTTCTCTTGTTGAGTCCCATCCGAGTAGAAATAGGTGGGAAAAACTAATGCGATTATCCCAAGTGTAATTAACGTGATTATATCTGTTATGGGCAAATAAACACAGTTGTAATGTTACTAGCACTATTTTAATGAGCTGTACAATAAACTTATATGGAAATTTACTCTTTGCTTTCCATTTTTCGATAGGATTCATGAAAAAAAACTGCAGTTTTCGTCGCATTTTTTCTTCCAGTTGATTTCGTGTAACTGAGTTTGCGTTGGACCTTGAGAAAAACCCTTCGGCATCATTAGTATTTTGACTGCTTCCCGCTGATTTAGGTTCTTGATCTACAATCTCTCCAATATTTACTTCCTGAGAAGTTGCGAGGTCATCCATTGTGAAACCCTTAAGCTTACTAAGCAGCAACAATGGAAATTGATCCAGTCTATTGAATACAATGTGATTCCTTCAATTCCTTGAAAGTAGAACCTATAATCTTTATTTTCATACCCCCAGAAAATTACACAAAACAAATTTTATTGTCTTTAGTTTTAACTTTTCTCGACACTGACACTTGTGAATTGACATAGATGCTCGAGTAGCTAGGATAATCTGTCAATTGCCATCTGACAATATTTTATTGTTATCAAATTCAAATGAAAGGGCTGCCAGTTAAGGGCTGGCTGCACGAATGGGTAGACAGGCTCGTTCAAGTTCACCTTGGCTGGTTCCATTCAAATTTATCGTAGTATAATTTTCAAGAAATAAAAATAATGTTGATGAACCAGTTCTTCAGTGAGTGTACTATATAAATACTATTAATTTTGGTCTCAAACATTTCTATATAGTTTGTGGTCAATAAACAACCAAAGAGTATGAAGATTGCAACAAGACACGATCTATGACATAAATGAGTCGAGTGAGACCACGATATAAAGTTCATAATATTTGAGGTATCGTACTACAAAATTGGTAATTTTAAATTACTCTTTTCTTACAAGTTATGTTCGATTATAACGCGTAAATAAATAGCCTATATAAACAATGGCTCTTTCAGTAGATAATTTAATCAATGAGAGCAGGTAAGACCATTCTTCAGGGAAAGTTAAATATTTTTGCCTACATTGTTGCAATCATATACGTAAGACTTAACATTTGTTGACAGGTTTCACAGTGAGGATGTTATAAATTTTATTCTCTACTTACCATTTGGCTTGGTATTGATGTTGTTAAGAATTATTTTGGCCTTGTTTTTATGGATCGCCTCAATCGTGTTGCCTAATAAATCTGGTGTGAGACAACTGTTATCAACGCTTGCTTGCTGGACGTTCGGTAATACTCTTTTGACTTTTTAGTACTTTTATTTACTTTTAAGAAAGAGTTTTTAAGCACAAAAACATTTGTAGAGTGTGAGTTGAACTCTCACATGTTCTTCTCTATTGATTACGAGATATTAGTTTGTATTCTGTGTTAATTTATGTATTCATGAAGCCACAAATACCGGTTTTAGATAAAGTGTTATAAACTTCCCTGTTATGATAACACAGAGTATGGTAGCATTAAATTGAATAGGATGTTTTTATTGCTGCATTGCAGTGAATGTGACTTGATAGCTTTTCTTGTTGTTTGTGGGCCTACATAGGAAGGAAAATGTTGAAAAAGGGCAACACATCTGCATAACAGTGTGGATGTCATTGGATGTGGGTATTCATCAGATGGCCCCCACAACTTGTTTAAGCTGTTCAAAAAAAATCTGCATCATTTTCCATCTGTACCAAAGAAATCATGCAGTTAAGACAAAATAAATAATAATAACACCACATCTTCACTCCAGTCCCCTTTTAAAATATATAATAAATAGTTGAGAACATAACTTTGATGTACTTAAATTATAGATCTAATATATTTCAGGTGTGTATGTTAAAGTGAAAGGGAAAAGAGACACTCGGTGCAGTGTCGTAGTTGCAAATTATGTGACGTGCCTGGACTCGCTTGCAGCAGCTCACGCATTGCGCACAATTAGTGTATGTATTTATTGCTGTTGTATGAATAATAATGTCTATAATATTTAAGTATTATCTTTAGATATAAATAACATAAATCCAGCCTTCCTTCTACTATGGATGTTTGCTTAGGTCAATGTCCAATTTCAATGTCGTAATTGAAATGATAAAAAAAACAATTACAATTAATATTAATTCTGAGATAACTGTTAAAAATAAACATATATATATATATACAAAAGCATGTACATTTAGAAATGTCCATCAAGAATGGTGAGGTACATCCCTTTCACATGATACAACCAAGATACTTATTGCAGTTTGTGAGTGTATAATATAAATTATGCAGATGTATATGGGTGTTGGTAGTCATGAAATGACTGGGGACACCCATACAATTAAAATAGGTTATAAATGTAAAATAGAAAAACTTATATGACAAACAAAGTATATCAATTGTGATTTAGCTAGAAGAGAAACAGCCAGTGACTTGCTGGTCTTCTATTTGTTTTTGATGTAGGTACACCATCTACGTATAACATTCCAGTATTCAAAGGTCAGTGTGTTTTTCGTAAAAGGCACACATGCAAAACCAGTTAGTAAACCAGACAAGTTAATTACAGATGGACTGTATGTGTGTTTGTTTGTTGCATGTATGTTGTTTGTGCATATGTGGTAAATTTTAGGTAACTTCAAATAGAATCTTTAATTTACAAAATTTATGCACATTTCAGCTTAGGAAATGGAAGTTGCCACCATTTTTTGCATCAACATTGGGAATCAAGAATGCCACACAATTTGTTAAAAAGTAAGTATCTAGATTGTCTTAGGTTCTCTGTCCCATGTATCACATATGAACATTTCAATTGTTTAACTATTTTGTCCATTGTTGGGACAGCTAATGAGTGAAATGGGAATTTTTTTTAGGAGGAGGTAGTGCCATGCTGCATAGAGGAGGAGGTTGTGCCATACATGTTGCATGACACTACATTCTCTTATGCAATGGAGTTGTGCCATTATGACAGGGAGGTACCTCTAGCTCACATAATACCACTGTAAAGTAACACCCCCAGTGTCATGTCTCATGCTGTCTGTGAGTAGCCGGTGGCCCACTGGGGAAGGCAACGCATTGAGGTGGTAATTGTGTGGATGTTCATTGTTGTCGGTAGTTGTAAAGGGGCTCTACAATTTCTCGTTTGCCGCCCCCTATTCTATATATATAATAGTGTTTATATAAGATAGAATACATTTAATTATATTGATAGTATTGATAGCTTTGATTAAAATGATAAATATATTATTTATCTTGTTGAAACAAAAACTTCAGTTCAATGAACTATAATAATTTTAAGAGGTGAATACCCTTTGCTATATTGTGACAATTGTTCTAATCTTGTGAAAATATATCTTGCTGTTACAACAACTATGTAAGGTGCAGATATATTGTCATGCTTCTGGATTTCCAATTATTACAGCCAACAGAATGAAATAATAAATAAATGCACAATATATCACAGCTACAATATCTGTTGACATGGTGAAGCAATGGGGTGAGCATGGAGATGTAAGGGGTATGAAAAGGGGTATCACATTCCAGCAAAGTCTACAGATAATGTGACCATGTAGTAACATAGTAACACATTATTGATGTATTTTCCAGGGAATATTTCACAGATTCACCTAGTAAACAAGTGTTGTTGCAGCCCGAAGGTGGTCCCACTAATGGCAAAGGAATATTGAAATTTAGTGATTGGTACTTCGGTATAGGGAACCGTGTGCAGCCTCTTGCTATATGTGAGTACTTGTTTTATGTTCTCCCTTAAACATTTTTGGGGTGCTTAACAGATCTTAAAGTAAACAACAAAAAGAAATAACACTGTGAAAAATAATAACTACAGAGTAAAGTCAAAGGAAGCTTCCTTTTATATATCCTGGAAACAACTATGTTTATAAATAAAAATAGTAAGTTTTGTGTGTGTGCGTGGGCATGCGTGGCACGTGTGTATGTGTGTGTCTGTCACAAACCTGGAAGGTTTTCAATGCACCTATAAAGCTTATTAAATCTTAAATAATTAAGAAGAATCTTTTTATTGGTATAAAGTTTAGTGTTACAATGAAGACATTTTTTAAAGTTAAATTATATTTATTTAAAACTTAAATTAAAAAGTCATAATGAAAAATTTTGACTGTTCTGCTGTGAAAATGTTAAGTTAGTGTAACAATGTGCCTGAGAAGACAAATTGAGCCATGACGTAGCTTCCGCTCAAATAATACCAATGCGACGTGGTGTATGTATGCGGTTTGTGAAATTCTGTTGGGCCATTAGAAGGACATGTGACTGCTTTACCTGATCCCCAATGCTACATCTCTGGTTGAGTGGATGTTTATAGGTGTCAGTGCTCACCAAGTGGCTCCAATTTATTCTTTGCCTCCTTTTTAGTAGAATAAAAGAAAGGAATAACAGTACTAATGACAGACAAATGATTATAGCTGTGGAGCGAGCGTTTACCCATGTGACCGTACACGGCGGATCCGACGCCAGCGCCTTCCCCTGGCGCGACGCGCTCTGGTACCTGATGTCACCGTGGACGGTGTACACCCTGCGGGTGCTGCCCACGCTGGAGAGGCAAGAGGAGCCGGAGCAGGCCTTCAGTGAGAGAACTCGACAGGCGATCGGTGATGCTCTGCAGGTAATTATTCCTCCCGCTGGCACTGTTGACCGTCTCCTCCTGCCCCCTTTACTGAATAACCTTTGTTTTATCATGTAGGTGGAGTTAGCGGATGTGTCGTGGGAGGATATCCGGCGCCCGCGGAGGCACCGAGCGGCTACCCGCGCGCGACCACCAATCCCGCCGCAGCTGCAGCGCGAGGCGCAGTACGTGAAGGAGGTGCTGCCACTCGTGCCGCTGGCAGATATCGTCAAGGACTTGGGTACTCGAACATCATCTTAATGTGCATCCTTACTATTAGCTGAGTCAACTGTTGGCTCTTTGCTAAAAAATGCTATAGCACATGGATGGAGCAGCTTCGGGACTACCGATGACCATAAACATTTGCATAGATTAGACTCGTTACTCCTCTGTTTTTTAATTATTTACATCTGGAAATATTTACATTTGGAAAAATTCGTTCAAATGTTGAAATGGTGAACAGTGACGTTCGCGTGAGATTTTCTTTAATATGTTTTTGTTTTCCAGCCGTGACACGAAGTGTTGACGTCACAATTACCAATTTCCTAGAAGGCCTCGTGCGGTACACGCCTGAGGCCCCCGAGCCACAGCCCGGCCCCTCTAGCGCTCCGCCACCCGCGCCTGCGCCGCGGTACGTAATCCCGGAGCCAACGGGCGTATTTCCCAAGTCGGCAAAAGAGCGTCAGCTCAGCTTCCAAGAGAGAAAGGCGCAAATGATTTCTGAAGCGAGACAGAAGTATATCGAGAAGCACGGCCTGAATGTCACGGTCAACTGCTGAAGTGAAGCGACGCGCCGACTCGGACCGGACTAGCGCAAACTCGGACCGTATTAGTGGGGACTCGAATCGAGCTAGTGTCGACTTGGACCGGATTAGCTGGAACTCGGACCGGATAGGTGCGGTCTCGGACCGCATTGGTGCGGCATCGTATCAGGCTAGTGCCGACTCGGTACAGAGTGTAGGCTCGGACCGGGGCACATTATTCGGTGCTAGTGCGGACTTGACGGAGATTTAAACTATAATTGTAAATAATATAATTTTTTAATTTGATATTTATAGTGATTTGGATGAAAGCTTTTTAACGCACCTATGTCAATAGTGTAGCTGTTGGCTTTTATTCGATCAGTCAGTCATGATAATGGGATGCCTTTTATTTTATTTTTTTATTATAACTTGATAGAGTGTATAAAACATCCGGATCCTAAAGCTAAGGAGGCTAATGCAGCCGATAGGGTTGATTATGTATCAAAAGTAGTAATAAGACATTATTTTTTATAATGATAATTTGTACATAAACAGCAAAAATAAATCTTAAAGACTTCATGACTGAAAAGGAAGAACAGACACTAGGGAAATTAAGTAAACTCATCCAGGTAATCAAGGTATGTTTAGTTCAAATCCCGTTACCATGACTATCTAAGCGTTATATAATGTATATTACCTGTATATATGTTTTTTTTCATAGAAGACATGTTATGAATTAAAAAAATATTTTTAAAAGCAAGAAAAAGATAGTTGTTCATGTCCCTGCACTCTTTTAAAGAAACTCTCCGACTGTGTTGCTAGACTATAAATATATTTTTACATACATCGAGTTTGTGTTCTTTATTAATTTAGTTTTGATCCGTAGCTAATGAAGATTGAGCTATTATATTTAGTGTACTTGCATAGGAAGCGTGACTTCGTCAGGTTGTATATCATTGTATGTTTATAATAAAATATAAGTATGTTTAAAGATATTTTTTTGTTTAAAAGCGTTCACAGAGCAGCCTTATCAAGTTTTTTAGGCATAGAGATATAGATGTATTTTTGGATTGATCTATGCAGTGCGAACCCCATACAGATCATCGAAATACAGAAGGACCGACCGTGTGTGGGAAATGTGTCCGCTAAAAACACTCAACAGATGGCGCCACTGTGCATACTGGCTTTCGATTTGTTCTTTCTATTCATGTAGCGTCATCATTGATTTACAAATATACTTCAAAATCAATGTGTGACATACATATTAAGAGGTACACCACTGATGTTGTTGGGGACATTGACCGGGAGGTACCTCTCTCTCCTACGATACTTCCGTAAAGTAACAATTGTATTCTATCGCATCTCGTGCGGTGTTTCTAATGTCCCATTGGAGGGAACGACGTAAGGGTGTCGTGTTTGAACAACAACTATTTATGGGTGTCGATAGTCACTAGGCTCCGTCTACTCGTTTTCCCCCTTATACTATACACTACCGCAAGTTATGCATAATTATATCAACCTCAAATATTTTAGCAATATTACTTTACCTTTAGGTTTACTTGTTACCCTCACAAAGAAGGTACTATCTAGCAACTTTCAGAATGTTAAGAATTACTATAATAGGTATTGCAACACCACTCTGTCACATAATAGTATTATTTCAATAATAAAATGAGTTCTAATGCAAAATATTGCATTTTCTAAAAATTGGCATGACATTGTGTCAATTTGACGTCACGTTGAAGTAATTTCTAATGCGTTGCCTAGACAAATTCGAGAGAAACGGCCTTTTGTTATGAATTTATAGATCCACTAAGACTTAACATCTCTGAGAATGATAAAACGAATACGTGGCAATAGCCATGCCACATCCCTGGCGAATTGTGTACGTACGACTGACAATGAACGGATGCATGCCAATTATATCTATGGGCGTCGGTAGTCGTCGAACTCCGCTTGATTGTTTGTCCCGCGAATGTCACGTTGCATATGTAAGTACATCAGGAAGTAATTCTCCATCGAAGCTTTTGTCGATGCTACCCTCTTAGGAGGATGGTAGCGGAGTCAGTCCACGCAACTGTAATCCGGGGATATATGGAATCGTCAACGTTTATATAACGTATGTAATACGAAATGTTGAAAATTTCATTATTTATTTTAGTCCTACAAACTAGTACAAATACTTATGACATTATAAGAAACATTTTATTTTACATGGATGTTGTAGTAAACATGGCCAATCGTGCCGATATTTTAGCCGAATTTCAGTCAATTTATAAATCAGCACTGACTTCGAATCTGAACGATCATGGAGTTTTTATCAGGTTAGCGCTGATTTGTCCCACATTAGGAGTCAGTTACTGATCTGGTAAAAATAGCCGTTACGCTGAACTCTGGTAAACCATTTAGGCTAAAGAGCGTGCGTACAGCTATTGCGACGCCAAGTGCAGGGTAAAAAACAACCGTGGAAGTAAGCTAGTACGTTCCCGTGGCTCCGTCGACAGGCCGAAGAGACGGAGCACCATCGGAGGTTTTAGTGGGTGGTCAGTGTAGCACACAGCCGGTGGGCCAGGATCTACAGCAGTATGCGTAAAAGCATTTCCCCAATGTAAAGGGTAAAACACATTTGTTTAGAATTTCAAAATAAATTATTGAACGGTAACGATAAACAATATCCAGGTCAACGATGGCAAATCATTTAGCGGGAAAGGCGAATACCGAAGTAGAGAAGTTGTGTTGCTGCTAATCTACATGTTCAAAGAACCAAATTAATACCGTTTGGAACGGTTACGCTGTGGCCTTTCCTGTCTACAGACCAAGTCTCTGCGGCGTGTGGCGCGGGGTACCAAGCCCCGGGGTGGCAACCTCCTGTTTTACCGGAACCTCCTCTTCTCTCTTTTTCTTCTCTTCTGCCATCTTCTGTTCTGCCTCCTTCATCTCCTCTTCCATACGCTGCAGGTGCACTGCTGCCTCCTTCCGCTTGTCTCGATTTGACCTTGGGGTTTAAGATTATAACCAGTTATCGAAATCGATTTTGAAAATTATAATCCACCAAGTTGTTTCAAGAGGGTTTTAAGTAGCAGGAGGGTTGGTGATGATGGTGATGAAAGAACACTTGAGTGTCAGTGCGACTGATGGCGTCCGTAAGACGTATTTTGTAACCCGTCCAAGGCCTTTGACTGTGTGACACATGCTGTATCAGCGTGTAGTATAAGTCAGGAAATGACTTCAAAATTTTCCACTGTATAGAATGCTTAGCTGGCAAACATTTGACATTATGTTTAAATAGTAGGAGCTTGAGATAAATTGTAAAAGAACAAAAGGCTCTAAAATACAAATCGGGGTTCTACAGGGGCCTATTTTGAGTCCTTATCCTTTTATTATTTATATAAACGACTTGATTGTAAAAGTTCTTAAAACTTGGCGTTCCAACCGGTCAGCGCCCATTGACGATTGTGACACAGTGCATGTACTCGCAAGGTCTCATCATCTCGTTGTATAATACAATAGTCAGGGGGCGAATATAGACCTAACAGAGCCGCCGTGAGTTTATGAAACAATGACCCTTCCGTAAGTATATCATTTTGAGAGATCTGAAAGATCAACGTTCGGCACATTCACTAGTCCTTGAAACTGCTAAATCGGTTAGTACTTACTTGGCGGTCTCCTTGACGGAGAAGAACATGGGTCCCAACTCAGCCAACCACCGCGGATCTACTGCGGTGACACAGTGCATGTACTCGCGGGTCGTCATCATCAGCTCGTGGTACAGCACGTAGTCCGGCGGCGAGCCCAGCCCGAACAGCGCCGAAGTCGGGTGCAGGTGGCACGGCATGCCCGTGCGACAGTTCACGTACTCGCCGATACCCTTCAGTCGAGCGGCTTGCTGGAAATACGCTGGGGAATGAGAGATTCAGAGTTATGATTCAAGTTTTCTTATAGCATAGGAGGTAGGGAGTGCAAACGAACAATCGGAACCGTTGTCGACTACCGACACCCATAAACATTCGCAGGTGCAGGTAAATGCTCTCATTCACCCCACCCTTCCTAATAGACCACCGGCTTCTCGCAATCTGAACGAAATGCGATAGTATCGCTCTCACTTTGCGGCAGTGCGCAAGCCAGCCCGGGTCGCGCCGGACCAATTAGGCTGATCTTAGGCATGGCACAACCTCCTGCGGAAAGTGTGGAGAATAGAATAGCCATAAATATAAGTGTAGGTATGCAGTTATATCTAGCTATAAAGTAACACAATAACCACACTGACCGACTGCTCTGTGTACGTGCACAGCCCTAACTACTGGATCAATCGATACA
>JAFELO010001975.1:0-39768 GCA_017140195.1 Eumaeus atala
ACTATATGTATACGAAAAGCTCGTTGGCTTCGTCCGACTTCTAAACACGGCACGGAATAACAATTATTCCGGACCGCGTTCCAAACAAGGACGAGAGGGCTGGGGTGCAAGCGGGAGGACACTATCTCTCCCTCACCTTCCGGCAAGAGAGGGACAGCAGGCGTTTCCGAGTGCGATAGTGTGTAATTATTAATAATGACTGATAATATAATACGTTTATATTCAACATTTTAAGGTAACCCATATAGCAAGAATTGCGGATGTAATCCAAATAACGGCAAAAACTCACATCCATTTTCCAGACACAAGAATGGTCATGTGACACAAGCGCAGGTGCGGCGCGTGCTCGCGCGGCTGGGAGCGCTGATGTCAGCGCAGCAGGTGCGCGCTCTGGAGGCGCGGTACTTGGACGACTGTGGGTTCGACTACTACGCTTTATTAAGAGAAGTATGAGCCATGACTTAATTTTTTTACGGGAATCAGCTTATAATTATGTAAATATCGGAATGTCGTCTATATTTATAGTTTTGTATTCCCGCTGCTAGAGATAGATCCCTTAAAATTAAACTAGTGGGGTACAAAGAATAACATTATTAATCCATGAAACTGAATGAATGTCACAGTTGGAGGAGCAGCCTGCAGAATGTGCCACCATCGCTGTGCCTCCTCCGACCTCCCACGGACGTAACGTCACCTCCACTGTCAACACGGGGGAGACAAATATTGTCTTGATACTAGCCAAGATTAAGGGAAAGGTAAGCACAATTACGTTCCATAATAGGCTTTTAGGAAACTTTAGTGTCATTGTCTGTCCTTATTGCAGAACGAAAAGCAAAAGGCTAATTGAGTAGAGACGCTATGATATCATACAGTCAAAACACTCACAACGTCAAAAGGCCTTCTAGTCACAACGACTAGGTAGACACTACAGGAGGTCTACCTAGCATATATATAATACAAATAGAGAAGGGAAGCCAGCCAAAAACACGGCCGTCTAATTCGAAAGTGACAGGATATATAGTGAACTCTCCGTCACTCTTTTTTTCGTTCATCTCTCTCGGCGTAATGCGCATGCGGGATTGGTAAGACAAATATATTACTGCTTTTTGATCTCCCTTCTCTATTCACCGACGCGACCAGTCGCCGCTATATAACAGCCTATGGCGTCCCTTGTGTGTAATATAATTTATCCTTATGCTAACTTGTTGTTGTTACTAGATGGCTCATTTTTGTTAAATGCATAGATAAACACTTATATTATTATCTCATACTACTGTGTATAGTCTTCAATATTTTATGAAAAATCCCGTTGCTTCTGATCATGAAACCTAAGGTGTCTGACTGAAATCGAATTTCGCCAATAATCTCAGTTTCGGTCGAAACCGAAACCGAAAGTTCCAATAAATATTTTTGATCACATAATTAAACGTTTGAGGTCTTATTTCAGTTACTTTACAGTATTTTTAACTCTCCGTCATATATGTGTACTAAAGTCTAACTACGTCTACGTCTAAACGTCTAGTCAACATCGAATTTGTTGGGTTTGGGTTTATCAGGTGACAAGAATCATGTTTTGAGGAGAAAGTAAACGCAACGTCCGGCACGCTCTATTCACGCATTAACATTCATCAGCTTTTTCACAAGTCAAGTAAAATATTTTTTAAATAAATATAATAATAAGTTGACTGTTACTTGTTGTAAGCTACTTACCAGCTACATAATTTAAACGAATTGCAAACACAAGCTAGTTCAAAATGTTTTCGTCGCTTGGATAGAATTCAACTACAGAACACATATCAAAAACTCCCGAACCCCAGTTTCACTTTTGGTCATAGTTTCGGCAGGCTTGCCCTTGAAACCGAAACTAAATCGAAACATTTTTAGCCAACTCGTCCGAAACCGAAAAAAAGTGTGCGGTCGAATACTAAATACCTACTCGCAGTGACAATATTAAATTATTGTGATGTAAGCTAGCTATTTAGATATTTTTTTATTTACAAAAAGTTTTTCGTTTATTTACAGTCAAATTGTATTAGAAATCGAATGGTTTCTCTATAACCAAAAAGGAATTACGATATCTAGGCTATCGCTAGTCTGTATTAATATAATTATGTTTATCTAACTCCTATACTTCTACAATGCCTATTACCTACCAAGAGCATTAATATTATCATGTACCTAAATACTAAACAATACTGCTTTTGCAGATGGTTCGCGAAGGCGTGAGGCCCCGTGAGTTCCTGCAACAATTTGACAAGCCATACCAGGGGGTGATACCGCGAGCCGACTTCTACCGCGGCCTGGCATCAGCTGGAGTGTCGCTGACGCCTTTAGAGATGGACACGCTTATGGAAGTGTACGAAACTCAAATTAAATGTATTTCCCAAGGAACACTATACGTATCTGACGTACCTGCAATATACCACCACAGAATGGATTGTGACGTTTACGTTACGTTTACTCGCAATTTACTAAAACACTATCTTAAGCCCATTTTAAGTCCACTTGAATACTAGATCGGGATTGAGATTGGTCAAGAGGCACCCACCATTCGAGTAGTTTAATTTGAGTCCCATAAGAGAATCCCTTTTATGGTTAAACACTGGGTGTTATAAAAAGTAATGTAAAATGCACTACTTTTCATGCGAAACGTTAGGTAAAATTAGGATCATAAAGTTATCGTCACACTTGGAGTTTCAAATGTGGGGTAAAGTTTTTGTATCTTGTAAAATATAATGGGCCCACCATTATACTATCTTCTTGAATCCACGGGTAGTATTTATTCACCTACGTGTGTATGTGGGAAGAGAGTGAACAAAGTGATGGAACCCAACTTACCTAATTATGTAGGATAATTACATTCTCCGGTGTCGGTATAATGACGATGGAGACTAGACTACCTTCGTTATCACGTAGTGTAAACTACCTAATTTTAACGCCAACCAGACGTTATGTTGGTTTTTAATTTTGGTCTAAACTCTTACCACCACTCGTACCACACCAAATGCGACAGTATACTCCATGCATTTGTCAAAAGACACGTAACCAACGCTAGGCTGTTGGGGTGCGTGGTATTTATACCCGGAAGTTGTTTGTCATATGTTTTTGATATGCTAACGACACTCTTAACATAATTGGATATTTGTTATTGATTTATCCTTTTTTTTTGTTGACGTGAGTGCCGGACTTGGTGAGGTGCCCCGGAACAACAAATCATCAGGGCACCTCGACGGCTAGTCAGCCCCCAAGGGATCAACTCCACCTCCAGAGATGTGGTTGCCACGCACTACAGGACAACCCCACTTTGGGACAGCGTAATGGGGTGAGGTTCTCCTCGCCTCTTGCCCCGTGCGCAAAAGCGCCACCTCCTGTTGCTCTTTGGTCCCCTCTTCTTATAAGAGGGGACCGAGAGCGATTCTTCCTCCTGATCTTTAGCCCCCCCCTTCTTATAAGAGGGGTGCAAAGATCCCCCTCAGTTCAATTAGCTTCCACCCCAGGACCAGGGTCCACCCCAGGCGTCTAAGCCCCACCGCCACGACAAGGCTTGAACCATTGTGGGGTTATTGAATTATCCTGGTTCTATCTATTCTCAATGATTGATTACATTGACTCGATGCAGTAACATGGAATCATCAATTCGGCCTAAATTGTTACCTTTTAAAAATGATATGCTATTAATCTGCAGATTCTGCGCCCTCGGTCGCCGTCGCTTCGTGGATTACGAACGTTTCTGCAGCACTGTCGGGGAAGCTCTCACTCAGACTGGACTGGAGAGGGCGCCCCTGCTGCAGCCAGTGCCTCATCTGCCCACTATCGACTCGCCATTAAATTACCTCAACTTCGAAGAACGTACAATAGTCTCCGGAGCTCTCACCAAACTGGCCAAGTTTCCTGATCAACTGTCCAATATACGCGAAGTATTCAATGTGAGTAATGTCGGTCTGCGTCTAGTGGTAATTATGTTCGGTCGCAGACCTCGATTTCTTGAGCTGGGGTCTTTTAAAAAAAATTGTGAATATAAGAACCAACGTTCTATAGATAAATATGTGTCTATTAAATATTTTCAAAGTTCTCTCCACTAGCATCAATACAAAGTTTCATCGCCTAAACCAGTTTTGCTAAAAACTTTTTCCACTCCGCTCCAAGCACCTCATTTATAGCCTGCTCAAACGCTGAAAGCGCCTATTCCGATAAAGAATTTTTTTATCAGCGTCTTTGTTTTAGGGAATAAAAAGACGTCAGACGGTGCCAGGTCAAGGCTGTAAAGAGAGTGACCCAAGGGCTCGATCAGGGTGTTGTCCTGCCTGGGCTCAACCAGCGTGGAATTATCCTCCTCAACGAAGATTGTCTCCCGATGCATAATTTACCTATTGTCTTGAATCAAATTTTTCACTGTTAACGCGTTTTGTTCCGTAGCAGCTGTTAAAGGGCGACCATTTATTTCCGCATGTTGCAAAGCTAGTCGACCACGATTGAATTCTTTGGTACAACGATACACGGTCGTCTTCGCAGTACCTTCATCCGTACATGCCGTCTGAAGACTATCGCATGATTCATCCGGATTCAGCGTGAAATTAAAACAAATCATAGCACGAAAATCTTCCCGGCGTAGATTCATTTTTCTGTAAAATCGGCAAATTTAAATAGATCGTTATCGTTCTGGATATACTATATCCAGAAAGTGTCTCATACAAGAAACCTTATTCTCAGTCTACCTTCTGAGTGGCCTGGTACCTCAAACTAAATTATGTATTTTAGGACGGTGATAGTGTTCGATGCGGCACGGTACCTCGGTCGTTCGTTCAGCGCGTGCTGTGTCAGAGAGGGCTCCTGCAACTGATCTCGGCGCGGGAGCTGGAGCTTGTCTGCAAGTGCTTTGCTTACCGGCAGGGGTGTGAGGACGAGGTAAATAACATGGAATTTACTAATGTACACAGGTCCATAACATAGTGCTAAGACAACAAAATGGGCCTGCCAGATGTCAGCCACCCTGTCAGAGTCCTGAAGTGTTGATGAAGCTCGCGTCGTCACCGCAGTCTTCGCAAGGCTCTCCTAGCCTGTGAAGATGACCCCACGTACGTAGGTGTTTAGTCGGTGTTACTCTTTTATCCGAGTAAAGAATCATCGTTGACGTGTAAGTTACACACTTTACACTGCACACACACACACACACGAACGAATTTTGATTAGTCCGCGCAAGTAAGCAAGTAGTCTTCGTCCAGCATATTTATAGGTACTAGTAATAACATTCGGCTCCGAGGCTTGGTAGCCAAATAATGGATTCTTAGAAAGCCTCGTGTCCCTCGATGTGATATAGAGAGATATGAACCGGAATTCGGTGAACCATACATATTAAGGAGAGTTACTGATATAGTTCTGTCGTTTTGTGGTCCGGCCACATTCCTCGCAAAAAATCCTGCTCGATGTTTCGACCGGATTACACCATACGTGGCCACGAGCAGACACTTAATAATTTTGTAAAAACAAGTATGTACTGGACACCAATGTGAGCATGTGACTCAATGTTACTTCAACTCGAGATTTGTCGCCACTCGCCAAACATTAATAAACAAATTTTTCAATTTACGTTAAAATAGTTTAGCATAGTGCTCTTTGACTTATAATAATAATTTATTTATGATATAATGGGAACAGCGGCTTGAGACCAACCATGCGCAGACCATGGCGGTACGACCCTTCAAGATAGATTGTCTGGAAATTCTGGCTGGCGAAGACACTGACGGCATTGCTCTAGCGGTGCTCTGTGTAGGTACAGCAGCGCCAGAAATTTTTGGCCGTCATTGGGATGGGAAAACTTTCGATTGACACCATAATTTAGAAATTTATACAGAGCGAGGCCACCGGGAATGCTGCAGTCTCCTTTTGCGAGGCAGTGGTGACCGCAATAAGGACGGTGGAGAGGTTGAGGAAAGTAGAAGCACTCTCTCTTACCTCAGATAACGCATCGGACACCGGAACGCAACTGGTGATCTCCGGCTTCCAAGAGTGGTGGCCTAGTGGCAGTAGGTGGGACTGTCTGTAGAAGCTGGTGCAAAGAGTGCCGCGCGTTCTTTTCTGGCAGGGGTCGGCTGAAGCCTTCGCCATTTTCCATGAGACTGCCTATTAGGCATTATGAGGTAACGTCTGCCTCAGCAGACCCGGCGGTCAGTAGCCCGAAGCAAATGCCTGAATCCTACACTTACACGCCTGTTAAGATTGAGCAGCCTTAATCTGCATTATGTTTGTGCTCACCTGACTTTAGTTATTAGTTACGCTACTTATTGTAAACATAGTTGTCATAGGGTAGAATATATGAAGTGTGCCGTGGCCGATTTCGTCATATTTTTCATCGAATTTTATTTTATTGCATTATATTGCATAGCTTCTTAAAGCAAAGTACATACAGCTCGCAGAGGATTCAGCGGTATTAGAATAAGAATAGAAATATGTAGGTACAAACTTTCCCATTCATTATTTTAATAGGAAGTAGAATTGGCACTCTGTAGATATCCTCCTAGTGCCTACTGTAAACACAAAACATCTTTCTTTCTTGCAGGTTAACTACAGGGCGCTGTGCACTGCCTTGGACTTGCTTCACGCTACTGGCAGATCTCAACCTTGTTAAATAAAATGTAAATTTACAGCATACGTTAACATTTCTTCAACAGACTTTAGTTAAATTTGTAATTAACAAATCCCAAAAGTAGGTACTTATTCTTAATAGACTGCGGGAGTATCCTAAGCATATATGCTCCAATAAGAAACCTAGCTTTTTTGACGCGGGGAGTCGCCTTTGCGCGCCATCGCCTAGAGAAGGGATGCCATAGGCATGCCGACTTTGGTTTTTAGAACAACAAATTTGGTGAATAGAGGAAGAAAGATGTTTAAGCTATACTTATCTAATCTCGCATGCGCATTGCAGACAAATTAATAAAAAAAGAAGACACTTACTCTTTCGACTTAGCCTGCAATGCTGTATATGTATACATATAATGCTGTATATGTTGACGCCTAGTGAACGACAATACCAATGTATATGCCGCAGTCGGATTGTCTAAATCGCAGTATTTTATTACGGCTAACAATTGTAACGGCTAAAAATAACAATATTAGCTATTAATTTCAAAATCAGGGCAGTTTTATTTTGTAGCTGACCAACTGTTAGCCACACTGAATATGACTGAGTGAAAAAGCGCCAGAAAGTGTTGGGCGTTATACGATAATTAATAAAGCTAGCCTTGTTGAAGTAAAGTGAATCATTATCCGCCTTTTTGACGTTTTAGTTCCAGGGACCGGAAACCTCCTTTCTTTGATTAAGCCTGTCTATAGGGAAACCCTATTGAGATATTACCCAAATGAAAATGCAACTTATTGATAGTGTAAGTCTATCAATGTGGAAGTTTTTATAATAAGGTTAACTTACAGCTGATACTGTTACCCAAATATAACAGGTTAGTAATTAAGCGCTTACCATGATAGGGTTACCTTATGTTAATCTCTTTTCCGCGCCTGATTTCTTTCTAATTCTATGAATTTGCGGAACTAATTGAATTCTGAGTGCGGTATTGAATAGACAGTGAATGCTGATACTTGTGTGCTTCGTTATCAACGTTGAGCCCCTAAGGTCTTAAGTGATAACATGGATTTATATACCTTGGCGGTGGATAAGACAACTATGGTTGTAAAGCTCAAAAAAAGTGTCTCAATCACCTATATATAAGGGCCTATAGATAAGGGCACTGTACTCGAGACATCCAAAAACTCAGAAAGGGAGGTAGATGTAGGGGTGCACGTAGCTAGTCAGCTAAAATTCGAGGTGGGCCCAATCCCAAGAAGGGCATCGAATGGACAAAGTATGGGCCGTCTATAAAAATCGTAGGATTTGTAGCTGCAGAGGTCGAAGTGTTCACGGAGGAGGAAACCACTTGAGTTCGCTTCGGCAGTGAAGTGGACCGAGGTGGTTAAGGCAACTAAAGAAACAAACAAGAGCGGTGGTAATAGCAGCAGCTACCCAAACGTCGGCTTAGGAGAATAGATCTAAACGAGATCCTAAAATAATGCTACCTGGATCCACGACCGAAGTAATTAAATACGATCGGCGGCAGCCTCTGAGGGAGCAACATATTGCACGGCACTTTTAAAGCCCGAGTGTGAAATGGAACTAAAGGAGCTGGGCATCGGACCACTCCGTATTCGTCAAACGACGACCGGTGCGCGCCTAATTGAATTGCCTGACTCCCAAAGTTATGAAAGGCAGATAAGCTTGCGGAGAAGCCGACACCAGCCCTCGCAGACGTAGCGCATATATTTAGACCCACAAAGAGAGTAACTTTTCGCCTTATGGGGCTTGATGATGCTGCCACTGCGGAACCTATCGTAGCTGCAGTGGCTAAAGGAGGCTGCCCCCTTGATTAAGTTAGTGGGAGGATTAAACCGGGACCGGGCACTGCAACTGCTTTGGTGAAGTGTCCAGCAGCAGTAAGCAAAAGGTTAATGACTCTGGAGTTTTTGCGTGGGCTGGGGCCATGTGAGCTTTCAACTTCTTAAAACTATACCTATACATTGCCCCTCCTCGGAGGATACAAGTGGATTATGTTTCCGTTGCGGCAGCTTAGATGTAAGTCTAGTGCTTGCATAGAAAAGGAGAACTGCGCGGTTTGTAAAGCAGGCGGTAAGTGTGCAGACCACATAATAGGGGGGGGGGGGGAGTGAAATGCAAACCTCCTATTATTCGTAGGAATATTACTCCTCTTAACCCTTGAATGCATGATTTTATGCATGATTTTATTTTTAGACCGAGAAAAAATATATTTTGGAGCCTTGAATATGCTGATTTAGGGAAAAATAATAAAAAAAATAGTTTTTTCTATTTTCATAGCTATTTTTATTAAAAACCATTTGTTGCAGAACTACATCACTATGCACTCACTAGACAATAACTACATATGAAAATTTTTAAAACAATTTTTGGTTGTGGTAAGACAAGGAGCTACTCCACACTTTTCACACCTGTTTTGCGTGTATCCCTGGCATCCAGGCATTTTGCATCTGCTGCGAACACAATTACCAGGCCAGTGACCAACATTATCAGTCCTTATGTCTTTATGAGGAATATGTTGAGCTGGTCCTCTCCTTTTTTTTTGCTTGTATTTCCATTTCAACACTGTTGCTGGTACTTGGCCTTCCTCTTTTGTTGCAGAGTTCAAATGAGTTATTTACTTTGGCTAATACCTCAGATAGTTCCAGTCTATAGTTACATAGGTTTAGAACTGATGAATTGGCTTCAGTTGTTTTTAAATTTTTATACACAAGCCAAGAATAAGTGGTAAAAGATACGAAGATACCACTTTCGGCTTCTCATTGCAATTCGGTGCCTCCCAATAAAGCTATCCATTAGGTCCACTCCGCCCATATGGGCATTATATTCCTTTATTATATGTGGGCATGTAATTTTAATTCTAGTCTTATTTGCCTTGTCAAATCTTTCTACTTGGCCCACAGGTTCAGCTCCAACATATGAAGATAGAAAAGTTACAACTTTATTGTCCTTCCAAGTAACTGCTGTCAAATCAATTCCGTCAAATTCAGTCATCTGCTCTTCATAAGTTCCACGAGGAACAGATTTCTTCATCATTGTTTTTTTGTCTGGCAGTTTGCAGTTCACTAGCCTGTTAGATTGCACAGTACCTAGGCTATAGATTCCTTGTTTGGCAAGATAAACTAAAGGTACAGAGGTATAAAAATTATCAAAATAAATTATATGATTTATATGCCTTGGGACACCTCTAGCAAGCCGGACTACAACATTTCCCGCTGGCCCAAAATCTGGTTCATCTGGAAGCCGTTCATTCTCTTGGCCAGTATATATTTCAAATTTATGAGCATAACCTTTCACATATAATTTAAACCCCCACTTATGGGGCTTATTAGGTAAATACTGCTTCATGAAGTGTGCCACTTTTGTAACTAAAGCAAATTTCTCATTTAGATGGCTAATTATAGGCCTTATCTTATGGAGCCTATCATGTTGTGGGTGTTCCTTGGGTAAATGTTTCTCGTTATTGTTGAAATGTAGAAATCTACGAATAGTCTCAAATCAGTTGACAGTCATTATGTCCTTGATTGGTTGAAAACCTACAGTATTTGACCAGTATAGCCGTACGTTGGGATATTTTATAACAGACATGTATATCAGTATCGCCATAAACTTTCTTAGCTCAGTTTCAGATAAATTTAATGGATTAGTCACATTTTTTTGAACGGAATACAAATTAGACTCTTCCACAATCCTTTGAACTATTTCTGATGTAATAAAATGTGAAAAAATACTATATGGAGTACCAGTAGTAGCCTCATCCTTCAGTTCAGGTGGGTATGTAGTGTCTCCATGAATGGATCATTATCGGGGTCATCATTTTCCTCTTCTAATGGACTCTCAAGATCGTGAAGCAGATCGTCTCCACTTTTATAAAAATTCTCATTACCTTCTGTATCCGAGTCCTCAAGATCATCTTCCGAAATCTCTCCATCATTTATTAGAGCTAAATACTCTTCTATTTGCTTTTGATTCAAGTATGGCATCTGAAATCTAGTAAATGCATATTGTTGCAGATTTACAACAACAAAATAAACAAAATTTCCGAACACCAAAAGTTTTTTTTATAATTTATAAATTGTACTGAAAATAAGATGAATTATTACGTAAAATAACTAATTTTGTTTGAACGTACCTTCGAAAACCAAATAATTACACTGCAAAGCAAATACACAATTTTCATACGCTCCAAAATTACGATCGGCTTTGATTTGTCAAAATCAATTTAAATTTGACAGTTGTGAAGAAAAAAAAGTGATAACGGTTCGAACGTTTAGGTGGGAGCGCAGCTTCCGGCTAAGCCTTTGTGGTTATTTTTTTATTTGCTCTCGAAACACTTGGTCTGAGTTCAAACTTGTATCGACGGCTACTATACTACTGCCTAGAATCAAGATTTTATGAAGCCCAACATCAGCCGCCATATTGAAGAACGTCTCGCAATTAGTGTAATCGTTAGCCCGCCATAAAACAAAACCCTGTTTTTGAAAATGGCTGGCCGCAATGATATACAGCGATTTGTACAAACGACTAAGATATGCGGTGTTATCGCTTTGTGCAGTTCGCCTAGTTTGCAGACTAAGTCAAGAGCCTAAGTGTGTGCCAGTGTCTTGTCCCACTTCAGAGTACACTTCGGAGTTTTTTTGGCACAAACCAAAGGCACTCACGCGCTTTCGGCCAAGTGTCTCACAAATTCCTCCGCGCGTCATTACGTGATTGTAATCAGTCGTAACAACAATATATTTGGTTTCACTTCACAGGTAACAATACAACCAACAGAGCCCAATGATTCGATCTCTTTCGCCTATATTGGCCAGTTGAATTGGTTTTGGATAGACTAGTTATATTGTGTACGTCTAGACATAAGTACTTGCCTTGACATTAGTTAACGTACGCTCACGTTGGCCCAAGTACGGCCAATATATATTGCCGGTTTTAGTGAAGGGAAACCAACTCACCCAGGTCCCAGCATTTCAATATTCTACCAGTGAAAAGCTTGGCATAGAAAACAGTCAAGCCCTTTGAAGACCATTGTTTGTTGACGTGGTGAAACGCATTCACGGGCCCTGGGAGGGGGTAGTGGTGTGGGACTCTGGGCACATGGCAGTGCCGAATACCCACCAAAACGACCGCGAGTGCTATCAGTGCCGCCCTTGGTGAAGTACCCCGGAACAAATCATCAGGGCACCTCGACGACTACTCAGCCCCCCAAGGGAACAACTCCACCTCCACAGATGGGGTGGCCCCGCACTACTGGACAAACCCACCGAATTTGGGACAGTGCAATGGGGGCGAAGTTACCATCCTCGCCCCTTACGCAAAAGCGGCTCCTGTAGCTCTTTGGTAAGAGGGGTACCGAGAGCGATTCCTCCTCCTGATCTTTTGACCCCTCTTCTTAGGGCTTCGAAGAACTCCCTCGGTTTCGCTTCGCCTGGGTGCGCCCCAGGCTGCTGAGCACCACCGCCACTACAAGGCTTGAACCATGGTGGAGAGCGGTTGCCACCTGTCGTGGATAAGACTAGCCAATTTTCGTTGCAACTAACAGAATTTGGGTGTTTAGACCATTCGCCGATGTAGCAACCTCTATTGTATTTAGGTGGGAACCTACCTACGGCACAACCTGCAAAAGTTGGGTGGGCCCTTCAGATTTCTTGTTACCATAACAGTGCAGGCCTGCCTTACTCTTAGGATAGCTGCAACACAAAGTTGACCTGCAATGAATTTTAATTCCTGCTTCTGTTGTGAAATTTGTATTTAGAAGTGGCACAGGTTTTGTTAAACCTCATGTTTACACGGTTTCTCTTCATCCAGTTACAATACAACCTCTAAATGTTCTTAGTCTACGTAGTACCCACACAATTAATTAGTGATACACTCGGGTTCATAATACAATCACATCCAGATACGAAAAAATAACAACACCTTAATGAATAGACAGACAATAGTCCATTTTATTTACACAATTGTTTATTTCGACATACACACTGTATATCTCCAGAAGGTTCCAGTTTGTTCATGTCTGCTTACTTAACACTAATTTCATCCCTAATCAATGGAAGAAATAACTATTTTGTATAAAATTACATGATTCTAGATCTGGGTTTGATTACCAAAATTAAAAATACAAATCTACAACATTTGTGTAATGAGATCCAGAACAATTTTGCTGGAGGTGGCTGTACAACACAACTCGCACAATCACTGCACTCACTCACTCACTCGCACATCCAGACACTGCAAGCGATGCCCGCTCCAACGGGGACATTGCTACTATAGTAAATAAACTGTATAATTATTAATCTAGGATCAGTTCAAAGGTATGATTTCAAAACTATAATGTCAATTGTATCTATTCAGCAATAATACTCAAGTTAATCTATTTAATCCATACTATATTATTATAATTTATGTAACGACCCATTCAGATGTGGCCACGTCACGTACGACGTACTTTTTATTCTTAAGACTTTTCTTAAAAAGAATTACTTTCTTAAATTAATAATGTGGAATGGATTGACGAGCCCCCATCGCGGCCACAGGCGCGGGATCACTCATCACCGACCGCTTAATCTGCAATAGAAAAGCATAATTGAGTGTAACTATAATACTTGTAAAAGTTGCAAACAATTTGTTACCTTCAATGGCATACTGAAATACATTTTATCTGTGATATCTACATGAAAATTACTTGAAAATCAGGTTTTTATTTGTAACTATTTTAACTTAAATACTTGCATGTTTAATGAATGTTTTGCAAATAAAATAGTAAATATTTAGAATGTACATATTACATTTAGAGGCATAAAGCAAGTTAATTCCAAGAGTCGACATACCTTACTATTGGACTGAGATGACTATTGGCAGGTACAGGTGTGTCTTTAGTAGGGCTGGTGCCTCTGGTTAGCCCGACCGCCGCCGCCCCCGCGCTGTTTGCCTCCTTGGAATCCCGCTGCAAATATCACCCACTTTGTAAAGTATGTCCACTCGTAAGATTAGTTAATTACAAAATAATGCACACTACCGTTAATATACTGATACATGCAAACAGTGGGATCGTTCCATTGACCGCACCCGGTCCACTAGCAATACTCAACATCTCGCGCCAATAAAAGGAACAACCATCTCTGATGAAATCCTACACAATTTGTTTCATTAAGTGTATTTACACAAATTTGAAATAGTTTTTCTCATGTCAATTTTTTATATCCAAAACTTATTTAGATTCAAAATTTTATTCTGCTTGGGTTGCAGAAATAAAAAATGGTATAGAATTCCATTCGAAAAATTGGGTTCGTATGTAAATCATTCTGGCCCAATTTTTGGCTACAACAGCAAGAGATACAGGCAATAACTGATGTTCTACACTTTAAAGACTCCAGAAAGCTGACCAATTAATAGTAATCCTTTGGAATGGAACCTAGTGCCTCACAACCTGTAGCATTTAAATATACCAACATAGCAGCAGTCGATATATACATCTAATATAGCGAGTTTTTATTTATCTACAACAAACTGTACTAGCCATGCCAAATTTTCCAATTTTAAAAGCCGAAATCAAAAATAAAGTGTCATATTAAAGCAATTACATACTATTTGTTTTTTTTTTATACATTAAGCTTGTTTGCATAATAAATGTAACAGCGCCACTGGTTTATTTCGAGTAGGCCAATACTTCTATGTCAATATATGGGGTGCTATAACTGTTAAAAATTGTCAGCACAGAGTAGCGATGCCAGAGTAATGGAAACAGGCCTTTTTTGCTCCGAATATGTTACAAACGCTTTTGATTGCTAGATAACGCACAGAATAAGCACATCTGAAATTCAAATTCCTCGTCTAAATGATAAAACCTAACAAATATAAAACAGCCTGATACGGACAAATATAGATGTGAATAAACTGGCAAAACTAAAGAAAAATCAAATATAACGTCGCTACTAGTGCTTATACCGTGCCACCGTCTGCAAATTCGGTCGACTGTGGCGTAATGCGGCTTTGGAGTCAAAAACAAATAAACATTATTAAAACTGACGGCCGCAGGACCCATCGTCTCTCAATTTGCAGCTAGTACTAGCTACAGTGGGCTCGCTAGTGTATTGGGGAGAGGGCAGTACCTTTGCCGCGTGGAGCCGCGCGCGCGCCGTAGCCGCCCTCGTACCCTCCGTACCCGCCGTAGTCTGCCCAACACAAAGCCATTAGTGTCCGCCCGCCCAGACACCGCGCACTCCACCAGAGGTGAACCACCAACAATGATCTCATTGACTTAATCATTACTATATTGATTGCTATTTAAATTCGTACTTGTACTTCTAAAAATGTTTAATTTATACAATTTTCCAAAAAAAAAAAGGAATATATATTCATGAGCTTATTGATCTACTTTATTTTAACTAAATATTGAACAATATAAGAATTAATCAGTGTAGTCACCAGTGTAAAAAAAGCCCAATATTAAATCTAAAACCCAAATTATGCTAAGATGCTAAGTCCCTTTTAAGCATGCATTGTTAGTTTCACGCATCATGTGAACTATTTAGTTGAAGGCTAGGACTGCGAAGCTGTAGTACGCAGAACGCCTCGGCGACGGATCGGAGGAGATAGGAATGTTGGATTGGGATTATATATGGAAACACATTGATTTTTTTGGTAACAGCGCTTTATTTTAAAGCTTCATCTTATCTTTATCATTTTCACAATGTCTCTCCATATATTACCCCAATTACCCAAATGTAGCATGTGGCGAGAGCATCAAATAGGTCAAATAAAAATACCAAAACATAAAAACTCGGGCGACATTGCTACATATGTCAAAAGTGGTATTACAAATAAACACTTATAAAACGTAAGGCGGTAACATATATGTACAACATAGTACCTAGTGAAACAATGATAAAGAGTGATCGAAAGCATGCGCTCGCGTAGCGCCACTGCTGCTAATTAGTGTAAATAAACAAAATTATGACAGTTAAAATGATCCCTCTGTACAGGTTATTTGAAATGATTACTTGTAATTACATAATGAGGTGGTTTTTAAGATTGCCACCGTTAACCCGACAACATTCACTACACATTATCTCGATAGAATATTAATGTAAATACGCAGTTATATAGAAAAATAAATATTTTCTACGCACTAAGTCATTACCTAAGGTTCACGCGACGTCGATCTCTCCTCATAGATCACAATATACAAATCGGTCAGGAGTCATATCTAGGACGGAGGGTCAACCCACTACATTAGCCTAGTGCGGCGAGCGAATCGCCCCACTCGCCGCCTTACTTCTACGTTTACATTCTAAGGATCAGGTAACATCAGTCGAGGTAATGTGTCGGTGAGCACGCTAGTGCGCCGGCTCTAGTGCTGCTTGCCGCGTTTACCGTAATTAGGGTATCCAGAGTAATCGTATCCACCGTAGCCACCGTAGCCGTCGTATCCGTAGCCGCCATAGCCGTAGCCATCGTAACCGCCGCCATAGCCGCCCTGTCCGTAGCCGTATCCTCCGTAGCCCTGGTTGCCCCAGGCGCCGCCCTGGCCACCGTATCCGCCCCTGCCACCGCGGCCGCCACGTGTTCCGCGACCCCCTCGGCCTCCCCGGGTACCCATGCCTCCAGGTCCGTCCGGTTTAGGTGTGGCTCTCTTCACATCCACCTGAATCATATTATTATAAAAATATATAATATACTATCATGCAAAATATTTAAACACATTTAAAATTTATTAGTCTCCCAAAATTTTAGCTAACCTCTTTCCCAGCAATAGTCTGTTTAGGAGTCTTCAATAGCTCATTTACGACTTGTTCAGATTCAAATGTAATAAAACAGAAACCTTTTCTTTGGTTCTTTGTTTTGTCGAATGGCATTTCCACTTCGGTAATCTGAAACAAATGAGAAACTATTTAAAATTTTGTAAAGATAACATATGAGCAAACATAATATATTATATTAAATCAGTGGCCCGGTTTCATCTTCAAAGTAGTTTAGTTTTATTATCTCACCAAAACCGTAGTTTTCATCATTTAACATTAAAATACTACTTATTGTAAGTATATTAAATATATAACTACTGCCAAAAGGTCCCACTTACATTTCCGAAATTTCCGAAGAAAGTCTTTATTTCCTCATCTGAAATTTCACTGCTAAGACCACCCACAAATATTTTTCCATTGCGTGCCTTGGCTTTTTTGGGATCAACCTTCTTATTATTGATTGTGTGATCGCCAGCAGCCATTACTTTGTCAATTGAATCTGGAGATTTGAAGACAATGAATGCAAAACCCCTTGATCTTCCAGTGTTAGGGTCAGTCTTGACATTGATGCTCTCAATTTCACCATATGCACTGAAGTGCTCACGTAATTCCTCTGCGAAGAAAGAGAACGTGTGAGAATTGGAAAAGATTACTAATACAAAATAGTGAATTTGTGTGACAACTCAGTATTGTGGGTAAAGATTTCTTCAAATTATTTCAGAAGCAGAACTGAAAAACTCATCATTTAGTCCTATATATAACATGACAGTTAAAAATATAAGAGTTAAAATAATAAAATTATGTGCTACGTACTGTCCATAGTCTCCCAGCTCAAGCCTCCCACAAAAAGTTTTCTGGAAATATAAACATGAATTAGAAAGAAGTACTACGAAAGGACGCATTTTTCGCGACTGTGCAACTGACTTAATTACAATTTAATATTAATAATACTAATATGCAGTACTTGTTTTCAGTACTTTACAGCTACTTTTTAATAGTAAAACAAAACTCCAAGCACTGCAGCAAAACAAATTCAGAAACCTGTATAAAGAGTTGTAAAAAAATTTATCATTAAAAGTACAACCATAAAATAGGAATGTTACAGTGTTATCGCAAGATTTGAAATTGGCAAGTGTGAACGAGGCCCAAAGTTAGGTGGCCAAGACAAACGAAACTTGTCAGTTTGGTCGTTTTTTACTTTAGTGTGAGCCCTTGCTGATATATACCATGACGTCCTCCGGCGGCTGCAGCAGCGGCGGCGCAGGCTCACACCTGCAGAGAGATAGGGCGTTAGTAGCGCTCCAAACTGACCGCGACGCCGAGGGCCCGCTATGTACCCCATGTGCACCATACACGCGCCTCGGCGCCGAACGCACTAACACCGATTTAAAATCTTGCAAATTGCTACCATCATAAGCACGAACGGTCCACGCCTCTTTACCGTAACATTCGAATCGCTAGTAGAAATTAAAAGAACCGATGCGAAAATCAATAACGGGACCGCGCCGGCGAAGTACAAGTGACGCGCATATGACGCCATTTTACATGGTGCGGCTAGAATGAATTTACAAACAAGTGACCTGAAAATTATATTGAAAGGAGAACTACAACACCATAGACTAAGTATTTATCCCGAAAAATCCATATTATATCGCAAAATACTGAATTTGTGAAGGAGTCGTAAGATTAAAACAGATTAAAACACCGATAAGGATAGTTTGCGGGCCGACGCCGCCATTGCAGCGATAGATTATGAGTAAGGATGCTATATGGAAATTTACAACGCAATAAAGGTACAAAGGAGTAATAATGTAAATATCAATTAGAAATAAAATCAAATATACATTGAATACAGAGCAAATTATATTATAACGACTTATACCTGTCGTCATCGCGTCCGGGAGCTTCGGCACTATTATGTTCTTGTCCATCGCCTCCACCGTTCTCCGCATTGCCATTCAGTTGATTTTCAGTAACGTCTTGTGCAAAATTATCGTTACTTGCCATTATCACTAAAGTAAAGGCTTAACTTAATATTATAAAACTAAAACCTAAGGCCCATACACGACCTTCAACGTTGAATGCCAAATACAGAAGAATGAGTGAACTTAGCGAAGTGAGTCGGCGCGAAACGCCTTGAATGTTGGTCATACAAAAAGAGACGCGCTTTTTGCGGGCATTTCCATCGCCACCCAAAAACTAACCAATAAGAAGCCACGGTCGTTGGTGAGGTCAATGGCATGCATGGCACTAAGCAAGAGAGGAGATGCGTTGACTGGTAAGTGTGAAAGGGATAAAAGAAAACACAGGTTAATCAATACTATTACCAATATGAGAAAAATAATCCCGCCTTGTCAAAGTGTAAAGGAATTCCAAAGATTAAAAATAATTTATGCTTATGACTATACCACAAATAGGGAATAAATTATAAATTCTTAAATGTTACATCTTTACTGGCATTTACGATAAACAATTCATGCGATTTTGTATAATCGTAGCACAATATTTTTAAAAGGGAATAAATATATAATTTGACTTTGATTGTCTTCTCGCCAGAATTCCTAATTTGTAGATTTCGATTTGAAAACATATTTATAAATCCAAATAGTGTTAGAGCAAAAGTGTTGACGATTGAATTTTTTTTTTCGGAATCAGTAAACTCTAAAGAAAAACAGTAGTTGATAGATGTACGTGATAAAAAAATTAAAATCTTATACCTGGTAGCATTAGGTTTCAGTTTTTAGTTTTATTATTTCCATACTACTGGTAAGTACGTCCAGCTCGCCCTTTTGGACATCTCCGGAGCCTTCGATAATGCATGGTGGCCAATGATACTGTTAAAAGCGAAAGCCACCGGCATCTCTCGTAAGATAATCCTCCTATTTCTGTAACCGTAAGTAATCCTCCTATTTCTGTAACCGTTATGTTGGCTTCACAGTTGGCCACCGCACGGTTTGGAAGGTTCCCACAATGGGATGTCCCCAGGGTTCATTATTGGGACCTACACTATGGAAAACCCTCCTGGACGTTAGTATCCTTAAATTGCGGAGACCAGAGATCCTTCGCGCTGCATGCCGTTTTGTTGGGCGAGAAGGCTCACGTGTCTCTACCTCCTCGTGGGGTGTGAAGTACCAGGCACATAGGTTCCTGTAGTACGGAACCTATGTTGTAATCCTGACATATGCTGCAGCGCTTTGGTGTCGACGCTCTCACTTGTATGTTGTACGTAGTGCATTATTACGCACCCAAAGACCAGCTTTAATTTTATTGACGAAGACCTACAGGTCATGCAGCAGTGCGGCGCTACCAGTATTGGCCGTCGTTCTGCCTGCCGATCTGGAGGTTCTTCGAGTGGGACGGGAGGGAGCTGTACTGCTTCTTTCCAAAAGTTACAACGCGTCTGGCATATCAATGGGTGGAATCTGAGTACGTTATTTCACAGATACTAACCGGGCACGGTTGCTATAGAGGTCGCCTACACGGGATGGCGTTACGTGACCTGCCATCATGTCCTTGAGGTCATGAAGCTGAAACCAGAGACCATGTACTGTGGGAATGTGACTTGTATAAAAGCGAACGAAACATCATGTTGGACGGCATCGAACGGAAGATAGTGGGCCCAGTCTATCATCAGGATTGCTTCCGCCAAGTTGAGCGCGCATAATTTTCTGATACCATTTCGGCCCTATTTGAGAATTTTTGGAAAGGCTTGGAACTATATGGTTTAAGAAAACCGAGTGTTTTCCACAAAATTACATGTTTACCACCTATTTATTCCCTAGGTTATACAAAATCAAAGTGGCGTTAATTTTGTAAGAAATAATTTAGTAAGAGCTAGTTAATTTAGAATGCATTGCAACAGAATTGGTTCGGCACGGCCGGACACGATAACAGAGTTTGAATAATTTAACGTCTTAAAAAATATTAAGATTAATAAGATTTACAATATTATATTACCAACATCCTCATGGTGAAGGTGGAAACGGGCAGATTCTGCAGTTGAGAACATTTTTAAAGTAATTCAATAAAAGAGATTTTGGCAAAAAGAAGTGAAGTTCCACCAGAAATATTCTGATTATTTTATTTTGTATATCGTGTGTCAGAAACAGTAAAATATAGAATATTTTCAAATTCGTCATATCATTAGTTTCAAATCAGTCATTAAGAATGTATATAATATATAATAAAAACATATAAAAATATTTGTATTTAAATAATTTAATTAAAAATAGTGTGTAAAAGAAAAAAAATATATATTTCACCGAACTAGTAAACTTTAAGAGTATGGTAACACTGGAATAAAACTGACACCGAACGGTGAGGTAGGCTCTTTTTCTGTTTTCAGTTCATATTTAACGTGAAAATTACAAGAATTTTGTGGCGATTTTTATAAAATACAACTCTTTGATGCTTTTAATTTACTGAGGTAAGTGTTGCAATACAATTCTTTAAGTTTTTTGTCCTTTGTTGCATTATTGAGACTATCGGCATAGCAAATCTTTCAATAGGTTAAAACTTTAGTATTTTAGTTGTAATTAATGCTTCGTTACGAAGATTAGTAGGTATCAAATATAATTCAACGAGCTACACGACTGAAAATATGCTTATTTGTTTAATTTATCTATTAATTTCACTAAAAGTGGAAACTCTTTATTTAATGTCGCCATGCGTGATATGACACAGTCCTGGGCAAATTTTGCGATGAGCGTGGTATTTTGTTTTGCATCAATGGAGATTTCTTATTTTATTGAAAATTTAATTTTAAATAGCTTTTACTTATTATGATAGGAGACTAATTGTAGATACTTATTGTTAGCAACCATTTTGTAACTGTTAGTATACAAAATATTGTTTAATGCGAAGTGATGTCATAATTCGTAATGAATATTTTGTACTTAATGTGCAGCATTAATTAAATACAATGTAAATATTTAACATTAGTGTGCTATTCTGATGAATTCAAACTACATT
Source organism: Eumaeus atala (assembly GCA_017140195.1). Taxonomy (NCBI): domain Eukaryota; kingdom Metazoa; phylum Arthropoda; class Insecta; order Lepidoptera; family Lycaenidae; genus Eumaeus; species Eumaeus atala. The sequence goes on from JAFELO010001975.1 coordinate 21,310, forward strand.
AGTTTGTTTTCATATCTGCTTAATTAGGTACTAATAAACAAGATTTATTTTTCGTTAAAATTACATTCTTATTTTATTATTAAGGCACTAACAAAAGGTTCTAGTTGTGAATTTCTTACGGGAATAGGTTACTATTGTAATGAAAATTGTGAAGTATGCTAATAGCATACTCAGCTCACTTATTACCAGATTATGCAGTAGTCTGGTCTGCAATGTGCCAAAGTATGTATTTCATCAATCACATTCAAATTTTTACCACAAGATAAGGAATTGTAATGATTATGTTCCAAAAATAGATTTTCTTACAGTGATACCTCACAGTTTGATATTAAAAGTACTACATTCTTATAAAGTTGTTCTGCATTATATAAAATTTCATATTGAATATTAGTATTTATTGGAAGAACTGTGTCCGATAGTTTTGATCTATAAGACATTCTATGTTACAAAATGAAGTAGTGGTTATGCAAGTAAAATATAATAGAAGTCCTAACCCTAAGGTAATAAAGATATTTTTACCTTAAGATTAGGACTAATATACACCACTGAATTAGCATAAAGGGTGTTTAGCCATAATTTGTTTATACACATTAACATATTTGTTAATGGACATAATTATCACAACATTAGGGATCAACAGCTAGACCACATTCACAATTTATTTTACGTGATTGTGATTGTCAAGAGAAAATATTATTATGAAAAAAGTCTTTAAATTTAAAGAGAATATTCTGACCATTTTAACACCTTTGACAAGATATTGTTTTTTAATTTAAACATAGTATGGTCTGTTGCTCATACATGGCTGCTAGACTATTAACACTAAATGCTCAGAAAATATGTATACTATGGCCCCTTGCAGTAAAGCATCCTTAAATTCATATACAATATATGCCATTTTTGAACCAAAAGTAATGAAATAAAAAAGTAAATTATTAAAATTAAACAAATTATCTTAAAATTGTAATAAATAAATATATGATTATAATTATATAACTTATTTTAGACAAGAGACACTCTTGAAACTGCTGACTGTTAATGCTCAGCTAAGAAAGTCTATGGTGGAAAACAGAAACATCTTGAATGAAAAAAATCGCTTGTGAGCTACAGTGCCATCACAGACATCAAATTAAAACTCATATAATGTTCTAGCAAATGCATAAAAAAATTTACATTTTTAAGCCTCAGTTATAATCTTAATGTGTATAGTATAGATTTTCATAGAATCAAATAAAATGAATTAGTTTCATTTTGACTTTGTTAATTATCCACAGCTACAGGTTTGTGGACTTGTTAGGAACCTGGCAATTTTTTTCCAGTTTGTAGCCCCCCATTCTGCTATTTTAATTAGCATGTCAAATACTATACTAGTAAAAATTTGGCTACAGTAGTCAAATCCTTCAATAGATGTAACATTGAAAATGGTCATAACTTAGCAGGCATGTTTTTTTACTTGAACCATAAAAAAGTGAAAGATTTTTTTTTGCTGTGTGCAGGCAGCCTTAAAATGCCATCACCCTCAATCCAAGCCCAGGGTGACGTAGAAGTTGTCAAAGGGCAATTATCTCTTAATGCATGTAAGAGGCTACAGCGAGCTGGTTGTGCGGTGTCCAGTCTGTTTCATGGAGACAGTGAAATAGATGAGAACAGCGGTCGTGCCGAGTGATGAGCGCCTGAGCGGCACCATCAATCGGATCGGCGACATTGGCGCCTGCGACATTGAAACCTAATCTGCGATTGCCAATCCTCCCGCTCACCGTGGCAATTAGGAGCAGTTACTTTAATGGACGACAACAGCAGGTCCCTAGTTCCCGGTAATTCCACTAGTCCTGGCAACGGTAGCACACAAGGGGTGCTAAGAATCTCCGGGCTACGGATCGCGACCACCGATTTGAACTGGCTACGTATAACGGACGAACGCTTAGACTAGATAACCACTTGGTTGAGCTGGAGGTGGAACTGGGAAAAATCCGGTGCCACGTTCTGGGGTCACGTCTGGGTGGGGTTATGTGAAATCCGAAAACAAGGTGAAGACACCATAACTATGCCAACGGGTCAGCTATTCTACTTCGGGGAAGGCGAAGGGAGGCGGCATGGGATTGTCCTTGAGTAAGTCCCTCGTAGACAACATCGTCGAAATCACTAGTGTGTCGGGTAGGGTGGCGTATCTCATACTTAAATTCACTAAGAAGTAGTCTTAAAGTGATACAGGTATACACACCAACCTCGCGCTATGACGACGTGGAGGCAATTTATGAAGGCTATTTGGCATTAAATTCCCTCATAACAACATTAAAGTGGGCCTTACAGGCGTTGTGTAAGGCCCACTTTAATGTTGTTATGAGTTTAGTGTGGTTATAGGGGACCTTAATGCCAAAGTGAGAGTATGAAATAGTGTAAATTCGAGTATGGGACCACATGGAGTTGGAGGTCGAAATCGCAGAGGGCAAATGCTGATAAACTACCTCTAGAAAGAGGGTCTCTTCTTAATGAACTCTTATTTTAAGAAGAGGCCCAATAGGAAAGTGACATGACAGAGCCCCGATACTGTGGCATGGCACGAGATCGACCTTATTATGACGGACCGAAAGCATATATTTAGGGATGCCTCCGTGATCAACACACACACCGTGGTTTAAAACCGGAAGTTATCGCCGATTGGTTAGAGTCTCTGAATATGCTTTCGACGCGAGCGTGTCCGATTAGTACAGTCAACACTTCGACCCAACTTCAGACGAACCATGGTAGGTTCCAAAAAATTTCAACTGGAATTTAAAAAACCGGTTTGATGCCCTAGATATGTCGGAAACTACAATGGCGTCTGACGAGGCCATGAGTGGCACGATCGGTTGCATGCAGGACGTGGGTGAAGGATATTGTAATAGTAAGTATACGAGCAGAAAAGCTACTCTTGGATGAGGCGCTTGGACTTGGATGAAAGCGAATCCTCAAACTAATATGCCGAGACTTCCGCAGCTCAAATACGCAACGAAGCGATTGTTCAGAATAGAGGAATGAAGAAGCTTGGAAGAAGTCATCTGACAAAGGCTAGGACTAATTCGGGGGTTACCGTTTCTTCTAAGCCTGGGATCTTATCTGAGATCGAAGCTTTCTATAGCAAGATGTATACGTCGCACTCTTCTCATCTCGATACCCTGAACAACGATCCGAACCTGAAAAACGGTGACAAGTCACTTCTTCAAAATTACAGACCAATTTAACTTCTTAGCCATATTTACAAGTTGTTCTCAAGAGTATTGACGAATCGTTTCACCACAAAGCTTGAAGAATTCCAGCCACCGGAGCAGCCTGGTTTTCGCAGAGGATTTAGCACCATGGGAAACATTTTCACTATAAGGCTAGTTGTACAAAAGACACATAGAACAATCAGCCGCTGTGCCTTGCCTTTGTAGAGTCTAAGAAAACTTATGACACTGTCGAAACATGGGATTGTTCTGGAAGCTTTACAGCGATGTCAGGTCGATTGGAGATGCTTCGAAGTACTGAGAGCATTTTACGACGCTGCTTTTATGTCCGTCCTGATTTCAGGAAGTCAAACAAGGTCACTCCAATTGCACCTAGGAGTGCGACAGGGGGATGTTATTTCCCCGAAACAGATGCTTTGGAGGATGTCCTTAAGACTTAAAACTAAGCAGAATGCGGCATAAATATTAACGGCATGTACCCCTCACATCTTCATTTTCCCGACGATGTCGTTATGTTGGCCGAATCGTTGGAGAGCTGGCAGGAAATGTTACACAGCCTAGACGAATCCCCCCGACGTATTGGCCTTAGGATGAACTTGGATGTCAAGACAAAGGTCATGTTCAATGAACACGTTCTCCCTAGGCTGGTCAACGTCGATGGTGATATTCTCTTAATGCGTCTACCTCGGACAACTATAGAAGGATTCAGTTGGGTTGGGCAGCATTCCGGAAGCTTCGTTACATTCTCACGTCGCTCTAACGCAGAGCTTGAAGACAAAATTCTTCAACCAATGCGTTCTCCCCAATGACCAACGGGGCCGAAACATGGCCTGTTAATTTAGGACTGGTCCCTAAGTTTGCGGTAGTTCAACGGGCGTTTCTTGGTATGTTAGGTGTTTCCTTGTCCGATAGAAATCGTAACGAAGTCACAAGGCAGTGAACTAAAGTTTCAGATATCATGCGAAAAATAAGCTCGGTGAAGTGGCAATGGGCTGGTCACACACTCAGAAGGTCAGATGGCAGATAGGCCACCAAGGTTCAGGAGTGAAGGCCGCCTTTAGGAAAACGAAGTGTTGTTCGACCATTCACCAGGAGGGAAGAATATCTCCGTGCAGCAGCTGGCCCGGGATGGATGCGAGTGATGCGAGTAGCAGATCGACCGTCTTGGCGTTCATTAAATGACGCCTATGTCCAGCAGTGGACCGATAAGGACTTATGATATAATGATGATGATTATTTTTTGACAAGTATTAAGAACTGATTTATATGTTTGTAATTCATTATATTGTGGTGTGAGGAGACGCTATAATAATTTAATGATACGGAACTCTTGTTTCCTGACTTGGTGAATCAGGATGCGAAGTTTCCACAACATTTATTACACTTAATTCTTTGACGCCACCATACAACTGCAGCTATATCTGAGATCATCAGGCTCATGTACTTGTGGGTCAGTCGAAGCCCAGACGCGATATTTACACAAGTAATATTTACGGCGAGGCCTCGATTAATTTTAATAAAATGTTTTCAACTGACATGGCCAGGCGTTACTCTGGTTTTTTAATTTGTGATAATCGAATTAAAATATAGCCTTCCTTTAGAGTTGGACAAAGTTACAAATATTAGCGAAATTTTACTAAACGCGGTCGTGTAGTTTCTGAGAATAGAGCGGACAAACATCTTGACAGGGCATTTTTTTTTTAGCACTAGCTGATCGTAGCAACTACGAGTAGGAGAGTCCCATGCAAACAAATTATTGAAAGTTTATTCGATGATATTCCAGGGCAGCGTATTGCGGAGAGCTGCATCGGTGTAGTTTCAACAACAGAAATGGTAATGGAGGCGTCCCCGTCACCGCAGAGCGTTGGGCGCGAGTTCGTCCGACAGTACTACACGCTGCTGAACAAGGCGCCCGACCATCTTCACAGGTATTCGCGACACATCTTACGGTCTGGACGACTGTCACGGTGAAGTGTGTTCTTCGTGTCTCGCTTCCAGCGGCCATCTCTACGGGCAACCTCGGCCACTTCAGATTACCTCCTGAGTTCCCTCTCCCCCACAAAGGTCAACGGACTTGGGTCAGTGTGGTCCAGATAAATATCTTTAATGTAGCAATCAGTTTTATGGCAAGGACATGCCTCCTTATAATAAATTTAACACACTATCTCTTACCTCATGCCTACTTGAAGTGAAGTGTGTGAACAGAAATAGAACAATTCCATGTTGTAAGCACTGATAATGATTACATAGATAGTAATACAATGAGGTAAACACATTTTCCTGAACACTATTTAATTGTGCAAGACAAAATTAACATATTACGTTACTATGTTACTTATTGTTTTTAACACTTATAAGTTACATATATATGAGGTGTTTAGTACCGTCGCTGTATTACAGCTGACTCAGGAAGTACATAAATAACAAAATAAGGGACGTGACGACATGATGGCTATTGTACAGTACCGGAGGGCACTATAGGCGCCCCCCTCCCCGGAAAAGACATTGTAGACTGAGAAAAGCGAACTGTAAAACCACAGGATGTGTTAACGTCTAAGCCATGAAGTGATCCGACAGCTCGTTTCAATTAGTAAAAAGCAAATTTAATGGTTTGCCTATCTCAGGTTTTACAACAACTACTCGTCCTTCGTGCACGGAGGCCTCGACGCACCCAACCGCGAGACGCTGCCGGTGGTGGGGCAGAAGCAGATCCACAACAGAATACAACAACTCAACTTCCGCGACTGCCATGCTAAGATCAGTCAGGTATGACTATTGTTCTAATGTTAGTGAACAGATGTAGAACAGCTCTACTTCCGCGCCTGCCGTGCTAAGATCAGTCAGGTATGACTATTGTTCTAATGTTAGTGAACAGATGTAGAAAAACTCAACTTCCGCCCCTGCCGTGCTAAGATCAGTCAGGTATGACTATTGTCCTAATGTTAGCGAACAGATTTAGTTTTACTACTAGTTAACTCAATAGTGTTGTTACTTGTTTGTGTTTCTCGAAAGCAAACGGCATAAAACACATTCTATATATCGCTTGCTTATGTCTTGCCGACCCAACGGGGACCTGTCGCTCGCATGATATATAGTAGATCGGTTGTAATGGTGTTCATTGAAGAACACTGATACAGGCTGATGATGAAGCGCTCTCTACAAGAGTTAACAAGTAGTATGTCTGCAGCTAACGACTGCTTTCAATATTCAATCTATGGCTTACTTTGCATTAGGCTGTTAGAGATAAAATGTAGACATAAGTGCCCTTGCGACAAAATTCTAACTCCAGTTGAATCCATACATAGGTAGAAATAAAAACCGGCACCGACCCTTAAGCCGTTGTGAGGATAACTTTTTTCGATTATTTGTTTGTTATATTGAAGTTGTTTGTAATTTATATTGTTACAGTCGGTGTATAGGTACAGGCTTTTTGTGCTTTATAACATCTGGCGGTAGATTGCCAGTAGCTCGCCAGTAGCTTGCCAGTAGCCAGGGCCGACGTGTGTTGTTACTAAACCGACATCAATTTTCCTATTTATTGTCTAGACTTGCTTAACTATAAATTTATACTTATAACTTCTTTTAAGTGATAAAATTATAGTTATACAACATTCAGACGTATCAGAATACCTTTCGTGCTGTAAGTTGTTACTTCTTGGTAAATGTCGTGGCCCTAGATCAACGTGAAGCACTTCCTTCCTCAGACGTTCGATTTTAATGTCATTGGCTTAACGTGAGTGTAAACAGCGGGATCTAAAAATTGTGTTGACTTTGAAGCATGAAACATTATTGTTTCTGTTCTTAAGAAATTGCAGACCACAGTATACAACATGAATTTCAGCATGTATTTCAGCAATTGCAGCAGCACCTCCGAGATGTTGTTTGAGTCTTGGCATGCACTATATGTCTGTGTACACACATACGTAGTGAATCTATGAAGGTTTTAAGGGCGAAATGGATTATGGATTCCGTACCCAAATGGGAAAAAACGGAAAACCTTATAATATTTATTAGGAAAGACGTCCTTCCATATATCACTGACGTTTTTATTCGGTGAATATGGGTACCTGTCTTTGAAATTTGGTAGAAAGGTGTATTTTATAAACGACTACAAAGTATGATTTTGAGAAACAAGATTATTAAGGGCAGCGCACTATAATATGTGTACTGCAGAAATGGTAAAAAGGGTGCTCTACCTTTGGACAAATATTTTATAAAAGTTGAAAAATATGCAAAGAAATTGAATAGAATTCAATAAAAACTTAAAACAAATTCGTTTGAACAAAATTGATTTGAGAGTTTAAGAGATTTTTGACTCTGTTTGTCTGATGCTACAGAACCCTTCATTGGCGAGCCCAACTTGCTCCTTCTCCCTTTGGAAGTAGACCAATCGGTCACTGAATGCTACAACTCAGTACGGACCGAAACCCCTTACCCTTAAAGGGGTGTTTGATTGGGTATTTCATAAGCCTGTTTTCAAATACCTTATCAATCCGATAATTACGACCCGACTTAGCCAAAATCAGAAAGGTCACCAAATCAGAGTTACTTTGTGTAAGCACTAACCGAATTTGAAAACCCTATCATAGCTTACCCATTCATTAGGTTTTTGTTTGAAATAGAAAGAAATCATGCGTGGAAAAGAGATAATCATAAGGTAACCCTGACATGATTAGGGCTTAAATATTTAAATTTTGGCTTTTACGGAACCTGCAACTTTGACAATGGTCGATTAGTACTTGTAACCTTAATTCTTCACCTTTACTACCTACTTACTACTTTGAACTTTTGCTTACCTACTACTACGCAACTCACTTTCGACTAATTGGATGTATTCTTGTTGTGGTAATATACACATGTACTTGTGACCTTTGTCTCCCAAGTAACCTATGTACTGGAAGCACACGTTTACCACCAGTGAGATCAATGGAGTGGGTACGACTGACTGGTGGACGCGCAGACGTTACTCGACAACGGCGTCACTATTCACTCAACATTTGACATATTCCTTTGTATTTATGGCCCATTGACGAATGATGGATAGCAACAACGGGTTTGCACATACAAACGTTAATAGGCGTCGGAATTACTTTGTGCCTAGCATTTAATGCTTAACTTCGCATGTATTAGGTACCTTAATTTTCCAAAGCTATGTACTCGATAACTTATTTACCCATGTAAGCCATGACGACATTCACAGGTGGACGCGCAGGCGACGCTCGGTAACGGCGTGGTAGTGCAGGTGACGGGCGAGCTGTCCAACGGCGGCGCGCCCATGCGCCGCTTCACGCAGACCTTCGTGCTCGCCGCGCAATCACCCAAGAAGTACTACGTGCACAACGATATCTTCCGCTACCAGGTACACCCAACACATAGCTCAGTCGGGTAGCATTTGAATATCAAAAGGTAATGAAATGTATTAGTGCGCCATCACAGACATTTAAATAAAAAAGGTAATGAAACGTATTAATGCGCCATCCCATGCTCTGGTTAGGGTTCGATAGTGTGTGGGTTTGGCGACACGGGGATGCCCACAAAAATGTGTCGTGGTCGAGGTAAAATAACCATTTCTTTTTTTATATTTCTTAATAATACATTTTTGTCTCAATGTCAAAAAATGACAATTATTTTAAATAATAGACAACAAAAGGCTAGTTAATTGTCTTGTGTCCACAGTCTTAGGATTATTTTTTGACGATGTTGATTGCCTTTTGTGTCAGATGACGTCGCGATTTATCGACCCACTACCATCCCAAACATATGAGTAATTTGTGGATGGTCCCTTATCTATTTTTAGCATCTCAATATGTAACAGCTAAATTTATATGATAATTATTGTTCTAGGACTTTGTTTTCTCCGATGAGGAGGGCTCCGGATCAGGTCGGTCGGACGCGGAGGAGGAGGAGGGGAGCAGCGGCTACTTCGCGCCGCCCGCCTTCCCGCCCGCGCCTTTCCCGGCGCCGCCCCCTGCTCCGCTTGCGCCACTCTTGTCGCCGCCCGCGCCCGTGCCTCACCTCAACGGACATCCACCGATAGACGAACAACGACATGTGCTGGCCATGCAAGGTAGTGAAGGTACCTTCTATATCTACCTCTCCGTAGTGATATAGAGGAGAGGAGTTAGGTCTCTATCAGCTATCAGTTAGGTAAAACTCCGCGCTGCTTACAGAGCAGACACATTATAACATAAGCTTGAATCTTCAATCTATGAAACACATCATATTTTTATTTATCTTGCCCTAGACACAATCCATGTTGCCAGGTAGCAACGATGGGCAATATTTTTAAAACTTATGGTCTTTTTATTCAAGATTATGATTTGTATTTTAAAATTCTTTGTTTCAATCTAAACTCTCTCAAATACTGACGGGAGAATCTTAATCAGTTTGCACGTTGAACCCTGCTCAGAGGAATTCGAACAACTCGTCGTCTTGACGTTTGCTGGTCTTCGTGTAATCGTGTACGTAGTTTGATCACTGACACGGGTACCCATTGTCAGCCGTAGGTGGTGTTTTAACTTACGGGCCGTTACTGTACGATCACGACAAGCACTTACTTGGTTGGATGTACCGATCCTCATGTGTCGTTGTTATGCGAACTCTATCTGAACCCGGACTCCTGATAACACTGCCAGTGGCTTGGAGGCGATTCCATACATTTTGGACAGCTCTTCGTGAAAAACTTGACTGCAAACCCACGTAACGATGAGAATGTTCTTCTTGAATCATAGTTATGGCTCTGGTTGCTGTAATTGTATCCAAGTGCCTTCCTACTGGTGGTATGATTAACGCGAGATGATCAATGAATCAATTAAAATTGAAAAAGTAATACTATTTTCCTAAAATAACCGAAACAAGTTAAGAAGACAATCAAAGAAAAACACAAGAATCCATCCATTCACATCCATTTTTTTTAAGTGATGGCCAATACTTTCAAATTCGAAACACGAATACAAAATAAAAAAGGCATAAAGGGATGAAACACCAAAGAGTTCGTAATATGAATATACTGCTACTTATCAGTTACGTTCAGTTTACTAAATTGCACTTAAATTTAAATAAACTAGTGGCCCTTATTTTGTTTTGAGTAGTATATATTATAATAAAATATGTTGCATACATGTATTTTTTGGTTAACCCTCTTATTTATAACATAGCTGTGCAGGCACGTATTAATGTCGAAGGTGTATTGTTACAGCTAGTGCGGTGCCAGCGGCGGCGCCGGTGGTGGCCGCGGTGAGCGAGCCCCCGCCGGAGCCCGAGCACGTGCCCGAACCCGCGCCTGAGCCCGAGCCCGAGCGTGAACGCGAGCAGACACCGCCCCCGCAGCCCAGTCAGTACATTACATATTATTCTCTATAATAACCCAGTAATAGGGCAAATAATTGGTACAGAACCTGATACCTTGGTCCGGGAGTAGAAGCATAGCATTCCACTCTTGCATCCCTTGTCCGTCTATATTAATATTGTTAACTTAAATGCTAGTGGCAAATAATAATACTCTGTGGACTTATCCATACCATGTTCGCCTAGTCCTGTGCTAAGTACCTTATGGAATTGTTAGGGGATATTTAATATTTTTTATAAATGTGATAAATATTTATACATTTAAGACTTTATAATAGCAATACATAGATAAACGTTCATAACATCGGCGGAATTCGAATACTTACCTGTAGCGTAAAGCGCTCACTCAGTCTACCTACCCGTTTACCACTGTGCCAATCGGTCGCCAAATATTTTAACTGTAGGACCTGCATAGGTACGCAATGAGTGTAGCCACATTGGTCTTAGCTACTCCGTATGATTGTATTACTAACATTGTAGCGAAGCGGCATATGGACGTCCCGCCGACAATATAACTTCACTTCATTAAAAAAAAAATATTTTTATGTTATAGTGGCGCCTGCAGTACAGGTGCCGCCAGAGCCGAAGACGTACGCGAACCTGCTGAAGTCCGGAACGGGCGCCGCGCCGCGCTCGTCGCCGCCCGCGCAGCTGCCGCCTGCACCCGCACCCGCGCCGCCCGCGCCTGTACCCGTGCACCAGGACCCGCGCCCGCGCCCGCAGCGCGCTTCGCAACCCAATAATGCCAGTATGTTGAAATACAAGATACTTTATATATCTGTTGATTTATCGCACCGCGTTAGCCTACCCACGTGCAAAATACTGTAGGGTAAAAATTTTGCAAATCTGACAGGATCATGACATGTGGCACTCTTTCCTACGAGCCCTGAACTGTTGTTAAAATATGTTGAGGTTGTTATTATTAAAATCAATTTGTGTATGAGGATCTTGTCGAATCAGTTCGTGATATGTAGACGTAATTTCAAATTTGTTTTTATTGAATATTAAATACTTTCTTTTGTGTAGTATAAAAAAATTAAAATAAAATAGTAATAGCAAAGAGAACAGAAAAGAATACTCCAAACAATTCTGTAAGAGCTTGTGCCATTGCTGCATTACAGCCGAGTCGGGCCGGCCCGCCGTGGCTACCTCACGCTCGCATAGACATCTTGTTGCGCTTCGTCCGGTTTATGAGTTGCTGGTAGCTCATTAGCGGTAAAAGTGTAAGGCTCTCATTACACTTTTCTCGCTAATCACAACTGCATGATTTATATGAAGATGTTTATGGGTGTGTACATACTTGAAAAAGATATTTTGTTTCATGAAATTAGTAGTTTTAAATGTTGTGCATGACACAATAATTATCTGTACTTAAAAAGTTACAAATACTTACAACAACAAGACATGTGTGTTTTCAATGGCAATTGTATTGTATTGTTTTAGCTGTATTGTTCTGTTTAGTGAATGGGGACCAAGGAGCAGTGGAAGCCTTTTGATGACTACCGACGCCCATAAACATTTCATTGTTGATATGCGTCTATTTTATTATGTAGGACTGCCGTCCTGTCAATATCCCCAAAAATGGGCCACCTTCTACACACAGCGACAGAAAAGGAAACACGACATCATATTTATAACTAATACATCCGTATCGAGTGCTTAGTTGCCGTCGGTCGAGCCGACCCAATTTTTCGGTTGCAACGCAGCATGGCATGAACTATCAAGTTAATAATTAGTGATTGATTAATTCTACTTCCCTTATTACTTATTATAAATACAATACTTTCTATATGTGTTTTGTTATTCTTTCGCGCAAAAACTACTGAACAGATTTAGATTCTGATTTCACGTGGATATAGGTGTTCTATTTCCGTGTATTCTGGCATAAAATAAAATGAACTTTTTATCCTGAAAAAAAAAACTAATGGTTTCCATTTGATAGATTTTATATCCGTGAAACCGCGGGGCACAGCAAGTAAGTGATAACTGGAATCTAGTTGCTATCTAGAAACTGACAAAAAGACATCAGATATTTGTTATAATGCCAGGATGTCAGCCCATTCTCATAAGCCAGGCTTTAGGTGTCAAATCAGTCCATCTTCAGCATTGTACCGACTAAACGAATGGAGCTATTTAGACGAGCTGGTGCCCGCGACTTCATTCGCGATTTCACTTGTTCGATTTTAAAAATAAAAATTATAAATTTTCCTTCCCTGAAGGTAACAGATGTTTAAATTTTCGAAACAAATTACACCCTATATGTAGCCCAGGCTTGTTAAGTTATGTAACAACATAAAAGTTTAATTCATATACAAACATAGACAAATATATTTTTCTACTACTTATAATTTAATAGAATAGTAATAAAATTATAAGGTAATAATGAAACATTATCACCCAATAATTTTTAATTTTGAAAAATATTTAATGCAGAGACATTACTTTTTTATTACTGTTTTACTATACTTTTATTTTTTTATTATATTTACTAATTTTTTTTATTATATAACACTACTTTGAATATGAGTAAATATTTGCAACTAAAATTACTTGTCTACAGTGCCACATCATCACAGGTCTTAATCGGATCGACTAGTTTTAACACGGTTTAGTTTGTGTCTCGAGTCGCTCATGTATATACTTGTGTCTGTTTGCAGGCGAGTCGCGCCGTTACTCGGACGCGCAGCAGCTGTTCCTCGGGAACCTGCCACACTCGGCCACGGAGGAGGAGCTGCGCGCGCTGTTCGCTCGCTTCGGGCCCGTCGCTGAGCTGCGCGTGCACGGCAAGCAAGCGGCGCCTGGCGCCCCTCGCCACCCGAACTACGGATTCATCACCTACGAGAGCGCGCAAGCCGCTGCCGACTGCCTCAGTCACGCCGTGAGTAACTCATACTAGATCTGCATATGAAATTTCGAGAAGTCAAACAAACCAATTATATTTATAAGTGTCTGTACACCGGCTTATACAACATGTAACAAAACCCTGTTGTTCTGCTAAGGGCATGATCGGAATCGATATTCTATTATTGGTACTACTATTCAATTTAAGTAGTTTATATAAATATTAATTTCAAACACCACCGGGCGCGCGTTGGCGTCGCCTACAGTAGGTCGGCTTATGAACTCGTCACATGGTTCTATGGTTGTATTTTACGTGACACATCATTGTTGAGAAAATTTACGGCCGAGGTAATTGTGTGAAATATGAAATAAAATCAGGTCCCCCTCACACAAATTCTATCAGTTCGAATAAATTCAAATTTGGTGTTCTATTTTTGAAAAGATGATAGAATATAATGTAATAAATTTTGTTTGCCTATCTTTTTGTTAAGTTCGTCGTTTCGGCCAGTATCAATCAGCCCTAGTATTAAACATTTTTTTCGTTTAATCAATTTAAATCTCTATAGGATTTTATCTATTACATATGTATGTATACGTGCCTAAAAGGAACAACCGGGTTATGTTACATACTGTGTAATAAAAAAAAATGTAACATGTATGTTACTGTTTACAGCCACTGTATTTCCCGGCCGAGGGTGGCGAGGGCGCACCCGTGAAACTCAATGTGGAGGAGAAGAAGGCCCGCGCGCGTGAGCCGCCGCGCCGCCGCCCTCTGTCGTCGCACCGCACCGCCTTCGCGCCTCGCCAGCCCTACCGTCGCTAGCCGCGTGCGCGCCGGTACGTACTACGTTATCCACCGAGCACTCTACTCTAATTTCAATACGACTCGCAATGAAAACCCTACATGTAGCACTGATGTACAGCTAGGTAATAAAATGACAGTGGTAAAAAATACATTACTTTATAAATGGTCCATTGGAAGGGAGTAGGAAAGGAGGGCCACAACACATCTGCATTACAAAATAATGCAAATGTCTGATAATGGGTGTTCATACTCGTGAAAAAAAAATGTGATAATGGTATGGAATTTTTCCTGAGTGAGTCAATAAATTGTATATTTTATAGATAACAATTTCCGTCGAGTTTGTTTCATCAGCTTTTAAATTCTATTGGCTAATGTTGAATCGATGGCAGATTTATTTGCTTATTTGAACATGTCAAAAACAATGGTAATTTTTATAATTCTATTTTGATAAAAACTTTTTCATTTGAATTAGTCAGTTGACTGTAATGTGTAAAGTGAAATAGAGTAATTTTAAATTAAAACAAGTACTAACATAAATACATGAATTCACTGAAGTAGAAGTGTGGCATACTTTGTTCACAAAATAGATAAATATTACATTCAAATATATTTTTTTGTTTATAGATTTGGATTAAAAAAAAATTGTATATTTTTTAATGTTGACTAAAACAGTGACGCGTCCTAAAGATGGGCCATGTTTGTTTTCAGATCCGCCGGAGCTGGGACTGGGCGCGGTGCTGCCCGCGAGCCTGGCGACGCGTCCTTGTAATTAATGTTAGGTGTATATCTGCCCGCGCCCGGTTTTACTTCGCTTCGCATATCGCTTTCTTAAGTAGTTAGATAGTAAATTAATTTGTGTCGACGGACCGACCATGTGTCGCGGCCGCCGACCGGCCCGAAAACGTTCTCTACATCGAGCAAAGCGGAGAGAAAATGAGATTTACGCGACACGCCGAGACGTGTAAATAACGAAATTATATTGGCTCATAATAAGTATCGTGTAATGTAGCTGACATAATATCGAGTGCGTACGTAAGCTACGTTCGCGCGAGAGTGCAGAGAGCTCGCTATGACGACCCTATGGTGGGACGTCGTATCTTCTTGTGTTCTTGGACTTGTAAGTTGCCACAATGTTAGTTTACATGCTACACAGTTAGATGAATTTCTTCTCAACATTTAGTTTCATTTTGTCTCCGCTTTGGTTGATGAACCGAGCCCAAGTCGCTCATATTCGTTCGAAATATAACCAGTTTACATCTCACATTGAATACGAAAAATCTAGTCCAGACGTTAACCAGACATTTACCACCGATATTTAATACCGTATGGTGCATTTTGCCTATAGCTCATCCTCGACACGCGTCTACATGAATTATTATTATACACTTTATGAATTAACTTAATTTTGTTTCCTTCATGTTTACAATGCGGATCTCAAAAGTCTGCTTCCGAGTATCGCTGAAAGCATGGTTATATTTCGCAACAGTCCCAACATTATCAGATTCCTCTGAACAACTAATGCGACTAATTTATATATCGTCAACACTTTTTGTTTGTTCGACGTAATAACTAAAAAGTATTAACATCTATATTATGTATGGCTACTCTAGCTGCTGTAGCTCTTACAAGGCAATTTCCAATGCTGGCTCTAAAGAGAAAAATAGACGCTGGAAGCACCAGTAATTAAATTTAAAAGAAATAGTTTTCAATTCATAATCAGATTTTAGATTAAGGAGAGTAAATTCTCCATACATCGTTATCACCAACCGCTAGACATCCCCTGTTGAACAAATGCATCTCAATACATACCCCAAGATGGTATCTAATTTCGCTCAAGTATGAATATATTTGTGATCATGTCAATCTACCTGAAGTTTACGCGCATTTTTATACATGTTCCCTAAACCAATCTTTCTGATCACTCGGGCAGTGACATAATGAAAATAAATACTTTTAATTGGTAGATTGCAAATATGTATACTATACGCCATGATAATTATGTCCATTATTGCTTTTGTGTAGTGTATACGGGTCTCGCGAGACTTCAGTTGATATTTCAGCAGTGGGATAAAATGGGTTGAAGATGTCGATGAATCCAATCGACTCATTATTCATAATAAAAATACATTGTAAGAGACAAATGATTGGTGCTTGTCTCTTACACGGTAGAAGGTAACTGGAAGGGATGATCGGGTGTACTGTAACAGGAATGAACAACGTGTAATGTTTGTTCGTTCACATTGCTTCCGTTACCTTGTAGGTCGTATGCTCTGTCGACATACCAACGTGCGTGTTACCAATTATAAAATGTTGTTTAACTAACACGACATTCAATTATGTACTAATGCGAGTGCCGCGGCGGTCGTATTCAGTGCCGGGGCGTGCCAGAACCGTAAAAACGTAACGTACACCATTAAAAGAAACCAAAGATCATTTATATTAACCCAAAAAAAAAAAAACCCAAAGATTACTTAGGTCTAGACCTAAGTAATCTTTGGGTTTTTTTTTCTCTTTTGCAAACTCGCAGGTTTTTATTACGTATGTTGTTACTTTTGGTTCAAAGACTACTGATAAATATTCTGTGCCAAAAAGACGTAGTAGTCTGTTTGACACACTGACGGATACGGACTCTACTCATAATGTCAGTCTGTAAAACGGGCTACTATAGGAGTAGGCATAGAAATAGTCCGCACGCCACGGCCTCGTACGCAACGCTGCGGCTCGCACCCTTCGACTTACTGGATAGGTCGAATGCGTTTTGTAACCATTTATGTTAATGGTGTTCTTTTGATGTAACTTTGTTGATCTCTGAAACAATAAATTTTTGTACTGTTATATACAATAAATGATCGTCTCAACGTGTATTTTAATTATTTTTCAATCGAATTTAATCAGATGGTAGTTTTATGGTTTGAATCGGTATGTAGCTAGTGCATAGGTTTTGGTATATTTGTGGTGAAGTTTGTGAATCCAATGTGGCGGCAATGAAATATTAGCATCTAGTGCCGTTGTCTTTTATTGCAATTAAAAGCTTAACGAGATATTATTTCAATGTCGCCCCAACGATTCTGTTAGTGTCGATCATAGTTTTGTGATTTCGTTTAGAGTAGAATCGTGGGCCGCACTCGCTAAATGATAAAGCTACATCTTGTAATGAATTTGGATGTATAACGAAGCTTAAATCATGAAGTTGGTTATAGATTCACTTTAAAGTTTTATTTTATGTGAATGAAGTGTTGTACGCAAAACAGGGAAGGCAAGCGCGATGCGTACTCAACAATACGTTACGTGCAGCATGTACGTATGTCAAAAATTTCAATGTTGTGTATTCACTTCCACATAGTTCGATCGAACGTCTGAATAGGCTTGTGCACATTAAAATATACTTTGTGTATTCGGAATAATCGTAGTTTATTGTGTGAATCCTTTCGTGATACTAAGTCTGCCCTTTTGTACACAACGTCTATATCAAATAAATTCGTACAAGTCTGATTTTATTTCATATGTATTTCTTAGAATTACGAAAGGACTGTTTCAGATTCTAGAAAGTTGTAGAGTAAAAGTAAAGTATTATATATTATCTGTGTACATAGTTAACTCGGAACGCCATCTAGCGATGTCATTTCGAAGATAGATTGTTTTTTACTACACGACCTATCTTTAGTAAGAATGGATCCAATGCTATAATTGTTAAGCATTTACTAGACTACTCGAGCACTTCCAAGGACTGCCGTGTGCGTAGCCTGAGGGCGTTATAGAGTGATATTGATAAGTCTTTAGGGTCTATTGTGTGTATTTATGCGCTAAAAATTCCTTTTGTAAGAGTCTACCAGTAGTGAATGAATGACCTCGTATTCTGCGAAATTTATGGCAACTAATAAAGTGACGGAATAATGCTGACTATTCTAAAAACCGAAAACTGCAATCTTGCTCACTATTCACTTTCTCCTTTATAAAAATAAAATATGACCCCCAAATACCAAAGTTTTATTTCCAACTGACTCTTTGTCCATAATGTGTGTATAGCCTAAGGTGCTCATGTCAGTTTGCTACAATTAAATGGAATCCTTAGGAAAAAAAATTTTTTTTTCACTATTTGAACTAAAGTCATTCGTTTCTTTATCTACAAAAAACAAACTGCCAATGCTTTATATTTCCTGAGTGAAAACACACTTTCTTCGTTTCGTTCTGTCCTTGCCCTATATCTACGCACTGGCGGCGAGTAATAACTGTAGCTATCTAAGATGTGATTACTATGTA
>JAFELO010001975.1:39817-74554 GCA_017140195.1 Eumaeus atala
TTGTGATATTGCGTTGCTCCCGATAATCAAGTCATAATACGTATATTTATGTTTATTTACAAAAACACTAAGGTTTAATTTAACGTACAGTACTGGACTATGCCGAAGCGGGCGTTATACCGATATGGCAATGTGAGCCGGTAGCTCTGTTCTAGATGTCATGTACTTATTTATTGTAAATATATTTTTTGTATCTTGTTGAAGACGCCAAGTGACTTGCGAACTTGATCAATGAAATAATGACATTTTATTTATCATTTCTATGTCTTACTGCGTGTAGTACTTGTATTTTGAGCTAGTTTAATTTTTTTTAATCATTTTTCAGTGGGTCAATGTGTGGCCGTATTGTCTCGTTTGGGACGACGGGGTTTTTAAATATGGCCGATGGCCCCCTGTCTTGCTGTTCTTAGTTGAATATTTCGGGTTCTCTTGTGTGCTGTGGACTTTGCTGTTTGCACAAACATCATCGTTCATTGGTTCCTTGGGTGAAAGCGAGCGCGTCTTCAACAGAATGAAAACCAATATGTAAAAGATTTAACCCATTATGTTACATGACATGTATGTTTTCTGATTAACGAATCTTCTCCTCCACCAGACCCCTACCATCCCGGGTGTCAGAACAAACTTTAGACCCATTGTTGTCTTGGAAAGTAAATTTGTCGTCGAATAAACCCTCGTGGGTCTAAAGGTTGTGGAACAGCGGCGAGTGCAGCGAGTGGCGCCGTCACCGCCCTCTGTAATAGAGATGTACTTTTTGTAACAAATTGTGAGTTTTATTTTACTACAAACCCCACTGATATAAGAAAAACGCTATGATTGTAGCCCACACAATAATGTAGGTAGTTTCAATGTAAGGGGGCTGGAATAAATGATAGCTGTCTCTAACAGATATTTTGAAATTTTAGAGGACTATAAGAGTGTAATCTTATTTTTTTATAATTAACTCCAATCAGTTTATATTAATGATGAACGTCTTGTAGGTACTTCTACATTGGGCTCTTAACTCAGTATGAGTTGCAGGCTCAATACATTTATTTTCTACTCTACATCCTCCTATTTAGTCAGATATAAAAAGTATATCGAAGATGATATATAGACATCTACCAGAGGCAGCAGCAGATTCATTGTCTATATTTTAAAGTCTTGAGAAATATTTAAATAATATAAAAAATGAGATTGTATATCTGTCAACACAAAAGTTGCTAAACGCATATCGGTGAGATGTGCAATCTGTAATAACATATTTATATACAATGTAGATATTTACACTTTATTTTCGGATAAAAATAGCGTTGTGATATAATTTATGTGGCTGAAACTGGGGGCATAGCCAATCTTATAATTCAAGGTAGAAATTAATGTCACAAAGGCTTGTTTCGTGAAAATCAATATTGTGCTGACTACTACATTATGGAAGATGAAAATATATAATACTAAATTACAATCATGCACGTATGTATCACTACAGTAGGCATCTAAATATATTTATTGTGGTATTGAGCTAAACTTACCGCCGGGACGCAAAACTTAACAGAAATGTGGCTTATTTTACAGGGGCCCGGAGTCGGGGCTGTTATTCTGCTGCAGTATTTCGTTGGAGTGCAGGAATTCAGCAAGGCCATCCATTCTGTGTACCGTTTTGATATGCAACAAAAGATGCTACTTCGGTGAATCAGGCAATCGGACTTGCTTTATTTGTGTTTTGATCGTGAAGATAGAAATATGTATTCCTAATAATTTTATGTACAAGCCAATAATATTGTTTAAAGAATTGCACGTCCACGATGACGTTGCTTTATTATACAGAATAATGGGCTTGAAAATGCACTCGATGACTGATGGTGATCACTTACTATTAGCTAGTGCAAAACATAACCTAGAAGAATCAATAAGTGTCCTTAAACCTTATACGGTAGATATCGAATTTCATTGTAACTCTTTCAATAAACGGACTAGTGGCTTGGTGAAATGATTACATACATCTGTTTCATGAACGGATATTTAAAATATTTTACCGGTAAACTCAAGGACATTAATTAAAGTCTACCGGCCGATTCGAGTTTATTAGTATTCTCAAGAACATGCAACCCTATAAATGTATAAGCCTATTAAATCATAGGTCTTGCCATAGAATCTGGATTGTGTCCTACATAAGTATATGTGAAATTCGTATTTCGAACTACAAGCAGTCGTATGCGCGAGCGCCGCGTTGTTTTACGACTTCGAAACATCGGGGCAGTTGGTGACCAGCGTTCGATCCAGACGCTGGCTGGAAAAAAATATCTCATAAACTAATATCAGGTAAGTCATATACATTTACACAAGGTTTTATTAATTTTTAAACAGATATAAGTTATTTTGTTTTTGACTTGTCCACTAATTCAGTAAGTCTCTTTTCAAGACACATATCATCTTTAAAAGTAGTTATTAAATTTATTTTAGCAAGGTATTTATTCATATTTCCATTTAATCCCTCGCAATATTCAAGTAATAATCTACTAATAAAAAATAATGAAAATCACGGATATTTTTGTTAAATCTAGATATTAAAAAAAATATCCTGTTTTCGTAGTCAACAAAATCTATAACTAAAGTTGAGTTTACCTACTGGCTACTGCGGTATCTGGACGGGACGTAACACCTGGAAACAAGTTTCTACGTAGGTAGGCGTACTATACCAGCTGTAGGTATCTACAACATAAAAGCTAAGCACAGGATACGCCACGCAGCGTTTCGGTATTCATTTTCGATGACGCTAGCTTTCGACATGTGAGCTTTTATACCTACGTGTTAGTTTATTGACTAACCTACATTAGTTTGTGAACAGAGTATATTCGCCTTCGTGTATACAGGTTTATCTAGCTTATTACTTTTATTTGGTCCCAAATGAACAAAATGGGGTGTGAATACAAGTGTTTTTTTAATTTTTCGTAAATATTATAAACTTCGAGTTGGCGGCGAAGCATGCAACTTTCTATTTTTTTTTTAATTTAGGCACCTACATTGCAACAGTTTAGTTTAATACAATAAAACTTCATAAACCTGGTAACGCAGTAATAACACTGTCCTTATTTGTCATAGGCGTGACCGGGGCTCTTGCTTAGGTAGTGTACAACATAAAGGTGAAGTGATGGATATGTACCTCGTGCTGTTTGTGAGAGTCAGAATACGCATTGGAGGTACTTAGGTGGAGAAGGGCAACACATCTGCCGCTGCTTCGAGCTTCTTGCAAGCTGATATTTAAAGACACTAAGTGCACCTATAGGCTCAGACTAGTCGTTTAGATATCTATCTAATGTAGATGCGGATTGAAAAGTACTCGGCCTAACACAGATTCTTAAAATTCTAAAAATCAAATCTGTCCATATTTTTTAAGTTCAGTTTAGACTAGTTTATTGTGTGAAGTTCGAAACATGTGCGATAATTAGTTGTAAATTTATAATTTTTTAAACTTGATGGTGATTATGTAAAAAAATAAAAATATAATTAATTTAGTATGTATTTATTTTCTTCGTTAGGACGAATACTTTTCTATCCACCCTCGTAGTTAGGATTACCTACCTACTTATAGCTTTGTGTAGGCAATTCAGCACCACTATAAAACAAGCGGGATATAGGTCACGGGAAACTGGTGCGGTATGTTTGTAAAGTGTAATAATTTTAAGTTATACTCAGAAACTACACATTCTAGAACTGATTTCGATTGTTGCAATTTCAATTCAAGTTTCATTCATAACCAAATATTGCAACTATTAGCGCCGTGGCGTGATGGTATATAGCCATCCTTGATGAACCGTATATCTCACACTGAAAGCAATTGGAGGAGTAGTGCCTGAGTTTGGCGCATTCCATTAAACAAACAAACTCTTCGGCTTTATATTACAAGTAGCTTGGAGAGTGACAGATATATGTTACACCTGTTCATGGGACCTTTTGTTCTAATTGTCCCTATTATTTTTAAGGGAATAATTTTATTTCATAAACCTGATGAGACTGAAGTAGGTCACAAGCACGCTTATCCAGTGGTGGTTGATTCGCGAAGTTCGGACGGAAGCCGGTTATCATGTCCGCCGATAGTGTGACCTCTCATCTCATAACGCTGCGATAATAATAAAAAACAAACTCTTTGTGTCACGTTTTAAAACGTTATTATATAAAAAGTATACATATGTTAAACAACACTCCTACCTAAAGAGTACAAATACCTCTTAAGTTGGTACATCATATCGCACCTCAAATGGGTGGGATAAATTTGCCTAAAGCAAGCCAATCATAATGTATGTGATGTAGTTAGGAGGGCCACTCTCCTGTCTCAGGCCAAGAGTGCACTTACAAACGTACGCCACAGATAATTTATAGTTTTGCATGGCTCCATCTTAGACTTTGAGATTCCAAAAGAACAAATGCAACGCGGAAACGAGTCTTTTCTTTCATGCCCGACAATCAGAAGAAAGAGAAGCATATCCTTGTGTGCACTTATAATGCACCTCTGTCGGTTAAGAACGAAATCCTAAATAAATTCCGTAAATCGACTAGGGGAAGGAATTTGGTGGACATAACACATTCTGAATTTATCATATACCAAATATGTTGTATCTAATGACATATTTTGAGGGAGTCGTAAAGATTAACAACGACGCAAATCATAGGCACTGCCACTGTAGCGAGGGCGCTGTAGGTTATCGCCACCGATATCCAGTGTTTAAAAATATTCACAGTGGCCCATGATGTCATAGTTCCAAACAGCCTCAATATCTGTCGCACGGCGTCTATGATGACAAAATATAATACTCGCATTTCTAGTGCTATTAACATACTACGGTTTTGATTACAAATGCTATTATATGCATTTATAATCAAAATGAAATCCCTTAGCGTTATTATAGCCATACGTCTCTACACGGAGGTGATATTCAGTGGAGGTCTCAGGTCAAAATAAAACTTGCAATTCTTACTATAGACTTACCTAATCTTATAAGTTTGTACGGCACCTTTAGGGCCCGAGATCTTCTCACACTTAGGTGTAGTAGTGTTAAGTTTTGCTCGTTTTTAACATTAGTATAATGGAATTTTAATAAAGTTATTTGTTAAATAAAATAAAGTACTTAGGTAACCTACCTACAAAAAAGTAAAAATAATCTTTACTAATATTAAATTCCTCAATTAAATAATCGAGAAAAACAAAATAGAATATGACTTTGTGCTAAGAGCCAGCACTCAGAAGGCACACCCATTGCCTCATATGTATCACATTCATTTAAGTAAATTAAATCGCGAGGTAACACATGAAATATTCAGGTCAATAGAGGATTCGTATCTATTGACCTACTTAACAGATTGAATACGACCATCGCCTTTGTTCTGCCAATTATACATCGTTTCTTTCTATGACGAATTTCGGATCAGAATAAATAGGTCGCAGGCGTGCAGTCTATCAGTCGGGTTCACGGCGATAACCTTTCTCACAATTTTTACGTTTTATCTACGAATATATTTTAAGTACAGGATGAGTATACTATTAATAATTATGTTCCGAATTTAAAAAGTGCTCCTGTCTTCTACTGGCAGGAAAAACATCTTTCCTGGTGCTATGTTTGATAGAGAAGGTGAAAAATATGCCGCATATAGTACCTACATATAGATAGAGTAGGTGACAAATATGCCGCATATAGTACCTACATATAGATAGAGTAGGTGACAAATATGCCGCATATAGTTAGAACGATTAAAATTTCCATGCTTAGAATAAGCCATAAGAAAAATACTTGTCATTCCTCCAAGAGATATGCGATACCTAGGTACACCTATTTTTTTTCTTTTTCTTGACGCGGGGAAACGCATTTACGTGCCTTCACTGGCCCTGGGTGGGATCCGGTGGTGTGTGGGGCTCACCGCTCACGGCATATTACTGTGCCGAATACCCACAAAAAAAAATGCGAATGCCATCAGAGGTGCCACCGGAACAACACTCCGATATGACTACGATTTATGCTTAGTAGCTCACACCCATAGATATCTTCTTTCTGATATCTATGGTACCATATTAGATACAACAACAACAACTCTCCAGAAAATTGGTCATGAAACATTTAAGTAATGCGACCACCTATTCATATTGGGATCAGTTAAACGTGGTGCAACCTAAAGTCTCTGCCATGGTTCAAGCCATGTCGTGGCGGTGGGGCTCAGTAGCGAGGCGAGGATGGGAACCTCGTCCCATTGCAATTCCCCAGAGATGGTGGGGTTGTCCTCTGGTGCGGGGCAACACTTCTGTGGAGGAAGCGTCGTTCCCTTAGGGAACTGACTAGCCGTCGAGGTGCCCTGATGAATTGTTTTTCCGGGGCACTGCATCAAAGACGGCACTGATGGTACTCGCGGTAGTTTTTGTGGATATTCGGCACTACCACGTGCCGCGAGCCCCACACTAGACTGGCCCCAGCCAGGGCCAGTGAAGGCGCGCAAATGCGTTTCGCCGCGTCAACAAGAAAAAAATGGTGCAACCTAAAGTGCAATAATCCAACTAATATTATAAACGCGATTTAAATACATCCACATGCATGTTTGTTACTGATTCACGTAAAAACTCCTGAATGAATTTTAATGAAACTTTACAATAATATAGTATAAACATCAGAATAACACATAGGCTACAATGTATAAAGATATTGTGTGCATGTGTCGGCATCAGACGGGCATCAGCTAATCTTTAATATTGTTGGGTTTATCTGAGTTGAAAACTGTCCAATGACAGGTATTCAAATTTGGATCCTTTCTTGAATTCTTAAAGGCTAATTTATGACCACGATCGTCATAGTTTTGCCAAGCAGCATACCAATACGTATACATTCGGTTTGCTTTATTCACCGCCAGGTGTCCTGAATGAAACTTTCATGTTCGCGATGTCAAGTTAAATTGGAAGGAATATAGCTTCGACCGGAGATGCCTGTGCTGACGTCACTAGGGTCATTGATGCGTTGGTCATTGATGTCAGGCGCAGCTAATTTAAACGATGCACTCTCGGTTGTTGCAATTGAACTCTGTTGAATGAGTTTGTGTTTAAACAAGTGGAGTAACTATTCAGTTCGGGTCCTTGCCAATTT
The DNA here is from genome assembly GCA_017140195.1 of Eumaeus atala. NCBI lineage: Eukaryota > Metazoa > Arthropoda > Insecta > Lepidoptera > Lycaenidae > Eumaeus > Eumaeus atala. The sequence continues at coordinate 46,918 of JAFELO010001975.1, forward strand.
CATCGGTCCCTTTGTCTCCCAATGAATGCAATGTATCTCATGTTGCACCCGTACGCCTTCTTCTCGGGTCGAGGCCGAGGATTATAGAAAGTACAAGATACGCATTTTTGTTGTACCGACTTTCAAAATTGTAAGCGCTGGCTGTAAATTTTCCGAATAAATGAAAATAAAATAAAAGCCCTTGATTATACATAAACATATATTTTTGCAAAATCAAGCGTACTCGTAACACGATTTTAAGTTGTTTACATAATTTTGGACCGTGTACACCTTTTATACGGATAGTTTTGAGACGCTGACTTATATTGGTGTCTTTCCAAATCAATGACAGAGGCCCGTGGTATTTTACTGACTTATTGTACCTTACCTTATTGCAACAAAAAGTTGAAGTAAAGTATGTTTAAAAAAAATTTCTTTAGTGCAAAAAAATCTCTGGCTTATGGAGCAGATCAAGCATTTTCTACGGACTTTTAATTTTTTCATCTGATAACCCGAAGCAGGCGTGTTTCAAAGTTCATTGATCATTCTGAGAGTTCTCCCTTGCGAGTATATCTTTTGTTATCACCGTCCGCCTTTATTCCTCTACTCCTATATGATGACGCAATTATCTTGAATATAATTCCGCGTTATTCGTTCCACGACTGCCGCACAAAACAAACCAGACCGGTGTCGTCTGATGGACAGTTTTTGTAATTTCATAGCGAACATCTACCCCTAAACTTTCTTACAGAACAGATTGACTTTCATAATATCCATTGGCCCGCCTTCTCCATTTCAGGTCATTCCGTTTGAGAAGAGAAATGAATGAAAAAATAAAGACTGATAGTAATTTTCGTCTGGGGCTGGCTCTATCTATATTATCTCTATGGTATTAGGTTTCAATTCTCTTAAAAACAATTGGAGCATCATAGAAGCCATTTCTCGCTACTCGCGTCGTCTGGTTCCTGTGGCGATACCATTATTGTGTCCACACGTGCGCTGGGCTGAGACGTGCCGTATATCAAATTCCTTACAAATGATTTTTATAATACTGTGCACATCGAATACAAATTCTCAGAACTCGAATTTATTAGGGTCTCGTAGCTTACTAGACGAAATGTACCTAAATACCTACTTAAATGTTATTATGTTAGAAAGGCAATAGGTGTTACTTTAAGTTTTTTGTCCTATGTCCGTATGTCCGTCCGTCTGATGCCTGACCTGGTCTGTGATGTAAACTTAGAGGTTCTTCTCGCTGAAAGGGGAAGAAACTGAAAGTGGCCATTTAGATATACACAGTTATATCTTAAAAAAAACATTACCTTCGGAACTGTTATTGTAGGTAGTTCATTTCATACAAAATAAGTATTTACGTCACGATATAACTGGGCCAATTTTTGGTAGCCATGTTTGTAAGTCGTACCTCCTGTTTGTACAGAACCCTCAGTGTACGAATCACCTTCCTGCTTGACTATAAGATATCTATCACCTACGGCGTTGACTGCGCAGTGCGCGGGTAGTATTACCGTATGAGCAGGCACTTTGATATTAAAATATGATCAGGCTGACACTTAGCTGCTACAATCGTAGCCAGAGCACCAAGGCGTTACATAAATAAAATTTCATACTAATATTATAAAACGGAAGACTTTGTATCTCGGAAACTACTGGTCCGATTTGAAAAATTAGTTCAGGCTAAACTAGGACGATCAGGAACCCACGACTGGTATGCGGGTTGTGCGGATAAAACCGCCACTATGAGTAACTTTAAATTGAAATGAAATCACTAATCAGTATTTTCTATTGTGTGCCTTTTAAATTGTTAGCTATACTCCACGGATTCACCAACATAAAACTTATCCCTCTGTTCAATTATTGCGACAAAAAATATTTTTCATGTTACTCTACGTCTTTATATGTAATCTGTGCCATATTTCATCCAAATCCGTTTTGTAGTTGTTGCGTAAAAGAATAAACATACATACAAACTTTTGTGTTTGTAACATTTGTAGGTTGAAGAAGTTAGACCAGCTTAGCCTAACAAAGCACTCCCGTGATTCTGTTATTCACCCGTTTCACTTTCTGACTTGTATTGAATCTGTACTAATAAAATAATACGAGGGTGGATTGAAAAGTATTCGTCCTAACAAAAAAATAAACACATACTTAATCAGTTTTATTCTTATTTTTCTACATAATCACCATGCAAAAGTGCGATGCACCGTTGCCATCTCCCATTTAGCAGCATTGAGGCAGTTGAAAAAAAAGATTCTTCCTTAGAATCAAAATATGCGTCTATTGTTGTTTTGACCTCGTCGTTTGTCATAAATCTTTGACCTCTTTGCCTGTGTGTGCTTTTTTTAGGTTAGGAAACAGAAAGAAGTCTGACGGTGGCACATCAGGTAAATAAGGCGGATGCGGTAATAGTTCACAGCAACAATTGTGGACTTCAGCCCTCGATTGCACAGACGTGTGAAAACGCGCGTTATCTTGATGAACAGGACTTGTCTTCTGAGCATTCCTGACTTTTCTTTTATTTCCTCTCGTAAACGACATACTAAGACAGTAGTAATCAGAGTTTATATTCTGACGCCCTCTCAAGGTAATCAATCATAACCACACCCTTCGAGTCCCAGAATACAGAAGCCATTGCCTTATTTGCCGGCAAATCGCCTTAGCTTTTTTAGGGGGTGGTATACCAGGTCTTCTCCACAGTTTCGATTGTTTTATTTCTGACGTACATTAATGAACCCATGTTTCGTCCATTCTAGCAAACCGATTCAAAAAAAATCATATGCATTGGCTTCAAACAACTCCAAACATTCACGTGAAATAATAAATCGCGTCCTTTTTTGCTTAACCGAAAGCAGTCGCGGTACCCACCTCGCAGACACCTTGTGGAAACCCAATTCGTTGACAATGATGTCTTGTATTCATTCATAGGAGATGCCTATAATCTCGGTTAGCTCTCTAACTTTTAATCTGCGGTCTCCCATAATTAAATCAAGTACTTTTTATACATTTTCGTCAGTAGTGGACGTCGAAGGCCTTCCACAGCGGGATTAATCTTTCACACTCTCTCTACCACGCTTTAATTCTGCAATAGATTTTTTGACGGATGAATAAGACAGAGCAGAATATTCTAAAGTACTGACCATATCATAATGGATGGCTTTCGGTGATAGCACCTTCTTATGGAGGTACTTAATGCCGTCACACGCTGCTCCATTTGCAGATATGATGTCCGGTTGCTTTCTTAAAAGAAATATAAAATCACAACTAATTATAGCAAACGTTTCGCACAATTAAGTAGTCTAGTCCGAACTTGATAATGTGGGTAGATCTGATTTTTAGAATGCAATGCATCTATGTTGGGCGGAGTATATTCGATCTAAAGTCGTATGAAGCTGAAGTGTTTGTTTGGTTGTTTAAACGCGCTAATCTCAGGAACTACTGGCCCGAATTGAAAAAAATATTTTTGTGTTGAACAGTCCATCGATCGAAGAAGGTTCTAGGTTAAACCAATAACGCTACGACTAATAGGACCGCAGATACACGGGTAAAATCGCGGGGTGGTGCTATCAGAATATAAAACACAGTCCTCAGAAGCTGTCAGTCTGTATGCGAATTATTTCCTCAAAATCTACTGAACGGATATTCATGGGGTTTTTACACAAGGATGGAGCTATTTCTGGAATGTTAATGTGCTATGGTGCTGAACAATCCGGACAATGCTTTTACGTAGGTAAGACGTCAAAATGTAAGAGCGGCTCAAAATTATATTTTGAACCGCTACAAATTTTATGTCGCGCCAATCGCGTTGGCGCGGCTACTCACTCGCCGTACCAAACAAATATAATGTGAGAAAGAGACATACGAATGTGTATTGTATTTACATAGGTACTGTATTAGTTTTAAGTTTGATTTTTTTTCATTTTTTTTTTACATATTTTCCAAGTTTATCATTAATTGACGCTTTGTTGAATTGTTATAGTGAATATATATTTTAACAATATATTCATATAATTTTCAGCTAAATTCTAGTAATTATGTTTGATGGCTTTTAATAATAACTATTAAATTAGTTTGTCTACCTAATTTGTTTGTGTTTGTATTTTTAATTTGGTTGCGATTTAATATTATATTCGCACTTGAGTAATATCATGTATACAGTAGCACAGGAAAATGACTTATATAATTAATATATAATTGTACTGCAATAAAAATCGAACTTTATATTCCGCCTCCATGTAAGACAATAACAATGTCATAGTTCTAAACAAAACTTAAATGCTTCTAATGTACCGCCGAGCTTTCGAACGTCTCGGCTGATTTGAAGTGGGACACTGTACTGGCTCAGTACAGAAATGAGGCACCTCATACAAACTCTTTTTCGTATCGTGTCCTACCCATCACTAGGGCGACTACGGGGCGGATAAATGTATTGAGCAAAAAAATGTCGGTCCTTGAAGACTATTGTTTGATGAATGATTGCACAATCTCTTGACCGTCTGTTTTAATTTAACGCAAATGTTCAATGTTACGCACAGTGCTATGCACCCCCGCTGACTCAACGCTCCGATAAGCTCCAGGAAGTGTGTGTATGCGTTGGTGGTTGTGTGTGTAGCGACTGGTGTGTACAAACTGCGGCACATGCTATCTCCACTGGGGCCAAAGACCCACAGCCAGGGCTCAAGTTGCAAGAATCAAAAGAATACAATCGTTCTTTTCTATATAAGTTTAGAAGATTAAGATCATTAAAAGAACATATATGAACATATACATACGTAACGAATTTCTCCATCCATACAAAATACTGGTCATATGAAAAACTGTTCACACAATCTTTGTATTTGTAACCTCGGTGTCGCGTTTCGTGCGGTTGGCTTTTGATGTAGGCCTCTGAAGATATGTGCCGTATTTAATGATCCCTTACAATGATATTCCAAGGCAGACCTCAACCAAGTGCTAACTTCCCAATACACTCCTACGTGAATAGAAGAAGCATATGTATGCTTGTTATTCCTTTATTTTCTCTATGATTTGATTTCAGACGGCGGTGAACATGAGGCGTCACCTCCTACTGCTGACCGTGCTGGTCGCTGCCATCTGTTCAACTGAGGCTGTGGTGAGTCTTTTATGTTATGTGTACAGTACTTACACATGTAGATTTTTATATAATAGGGGGACAAACGAACAATCGGAGCCACTAGGGGACTACAGACATTACTATCGGCATATGCAGATTGGTCACCTCCACCCATCGCCCTACTTAGTCACTGGTTATTTACAAACAGCACAAAGTGCATAGCCATCACTTTTCCGACAGGAGAGGTACCTTCCCGGTAGGAATGCAACATGGCCCTACCGGTGGTAAAGGATATTGAAGAATTCTACATCACCGGAAAAGCTAATATTTGCGAACGTCATGCGCCTGTATGCAAGTTATGTCAAAATTATAAAATCACAAATTGTAATATTTCTTGCGTAGTATAAAGTTTAGTGTATGCAAGTCATCGCCAAACGATCAGCAGATCGCCGGGTGAAAAGTGACCATTGCCATCAGACATTCACATCACCAGGAATGCAGCATTGAAATGTACCTTACGTACATTATACTTCATAATTAGGTATATACCTAGTATCACCATCATCATTATCAGCCCTTATACCGAGAAGTCCAGCAGTGGACCGTCACTGCGCTGGCCTCTTTCAATGAGTGCCAAGACGGCCGATCTCCTGCTACTCGCATCCATCCCGGACCAGCTACTGCACGGAGATCGTCTTCCTACTCGGTGAATGGTCGACCAACACCTCGTTGTCCTAAAGGCGGCCTCCACTCCAGAACCTAAGTGGCCTATCTACCATCTGATCTTCTAAGTGTGTGACCAGCTCATTGCCACTTCAGCGAGCTTATCCTTCGCGTGATATCGGCAACTGTAGTTCTCGGTCTTATGACTTCTATCGAACAAAGAAATACCCATCATGGCACGTCCGATGGTCCGCTGAGCCACCGTAGAGATATATAAATATCGTTATTTATACTAGCCCATATTATGACTAACGGCTTGCAGAAAAGACCACCGCAATTGGCAGATGCTTGCTGCGAATGGGTCGAAATGGCACGTCATTCCATCGAGCATGAATACTTTCGAGGACGCCCACTTAACGAGCCCTGATGAGAGGCGCCTGTAGAGTGCGCTATGCTCGCGAACTTTCTGCTCTATATGCGACAAGGTTTTTAAGAGAAAATTTGGACTAGCAAGCCCTATAGTAGGCTCACGATAGGATTTGAATTCGCCGTAACGGTTAGGAGAACATTAATCATGTTATGGTCTTCTACCTATTATCATGTGTAAATATTGTGTCTGCAGCGGCGTCGGCACAGACGAATTCGTACTACGACAACGACGGAGCCATCCATGCTGGCTGCGGCTCGTCTGTTCCCCTCGTCCGCGCCGCGCCAGTCGCCGGTCCCGCGCGTGGAGACGGAGGCCGAACAGCTAGAGCTGGCCAAGGCCGAGAGTCTCGATGAAAAACGTTTCCAGGTAACTACATATTTTTATTTATTTTTGCAAATATATCAGCCAATGACGAGTTTTTAATTTTATCTAGACGAGTATTCTAAATACACGCTTGTATGGTGTCAGGAACAAATATTACCTGCCTTGGTACAATTTTTTTTTATTTGTGCAAATATATCTATCAGCTAATGACGAGTTTTGTTTGGAATAACCATGTTGTAAAATGCAGTACACGATTAATCATTTCTCACAGTCATTCTGTTTTCTTAGAGCTTCAATCATAATGAATAATGAGGTTCGCATCAAGCCTTCTCTCGCCTTCTCGCCAGTGAGGCCATAAGTTCATACTGGGACGGCAGTAGATGACTGAAATAAGTTCATTACATAATTATATTAGTTTTGGTTCCGTTGTGAAAAGCTATAACTTTTGTCTGAAGCCTCTGTGTATATTCGCAGGAGTCAGAAAGAGCTCGCGTCAATGAAATAATGAACGGAGACGATGGCGAAGATGACGATGAAGGAATTAACTTGGACGGTATGTTGCTCTCTATTGGGTCGACCGAACTTCTGTATGAACTTCAAGTTTAACTTTACAAAATGGATAAATTAAGTTGATAAGAACCGACCTGAACAAGTTGGAATACTTTACTTTTACTTAATGTTTGTACTAATGTCGGATGTTAAAGTAGTATCTTGGCTGATCCAGTGTCGGATGGGGCTGTGTGGACACGACTTGTCCTGTCTTGAACTCTCCAGGGGTTACCGTGATCAAACAAAAAACTCTTCAACTGTATGAATTTACTGTATATACATATACTTCATTGGTCTTTTAGAAATGTGCTTACTACAAATATTGTTCTCAACTCTAACAAGTACTGCTTTCTTTTCAGACCCGTGCCTCAAAGTACACTGCCGCGCCGGGCGCGTGTGCGAGATCAACGAACTCGGAGATGCTGTGTGCAACTGCATAAAGGAGTGTCCCTACGAAACTGACTCCAGGAGAATGGTTAGCTAATAGTAACTGCCATTGTTCAGTCCGGGGCTCGTCCAACTTACCATTAAGCTCACTTCTTTCCTCACAGTTTCAACAAGATGACTGCCTTTTTTACACTTCTGCTGTGTTTTATCAATACGATGTCTGAGTATGTCTATTTACTATTTAGCCCTAGTCCACTGCTATATCCTCTTTGTGAATTAACAAAGAGTTATGAATATTGACCAAAAAATATTGTGGAATCATATTATAATGCCGTCGGAAATTGTAGGAAATGTCAATGTCAATGTCAAATCAATCTCAATAATAAGCGGCAGTGCTTATCAACAGGTTTGTACGCACCAAAACGAAACCTGGTCATCGGACTGCGAGGTGTACCGTCAGCGCTGCCTCTGCTTGGACAACTCCGAGCTGTGCCGCTCGCCGCAGTACAACCACCTACAAATCGAATATTATGGCGCTTGCCGTGAAATGCCTGAATGCACTGAGAGCGAAATGGCCGACTTCCCCCGTCGTATGCGCGATTGGCTGTTCAACGTGATGCGTGACATGGCGGAACGCAGCGAGCTTACTCCACACTACCTGCGCATGGAACGTGAAGCTGAAACCAACCTAACGCGTAGGTGGACCAATGCCGCCATTTGGAAGTGGTGCGATCTTGACGCCCATGACAATGACAGGTCAGCCATTTTATTTTAGGAATTAATAAATTGCCGAGTTAGAAATACACATTCTCCACTTGCTTAATTTTAATGTAGCTTATTTTAAATTTCCAATTCTCAAAGTTAAAAAAAGTGAAAATTTAGGTTTACTTACCTAAAAATTGTTCCATCCCAGTGCAACTGATTTCTCCAGAAGAGTTTATTCGCACACAATAGCAATTTATATAAAAATTGTATCTACCCTCAAATATTAATTTAATAACTTTTCCATTATCTGTTGCATTTTTTTATTAATTCAAGTTAAATATGGCCCATTGGGGGGGATGCGATAAACGAGACAAAGCCATACCATTAACCGTGCGTTAATGGGCGTCGATAGGTATCAAATGTCTCGTTATCCTCATATAAAAAAATTAACCAATATTATTTATGCAATTCTATACTAAATATATTGTTGTCAATGCCAGGTTTGTGTCCCGTCACGAACTGTTCCCAATTCGCGCGCCGCTGATGTCGCTGGAGCACTGCATCGCCCCCTTCCTCGACATGTGCGACTCGGACAACGACCACCGTATCTCCCTCGCAGAATGGGGCAAGTGCTTACAACTGGATGAGGTAAACATTACTATATTTTATTATCTATTATTTACACCCAATATTTAGGATTCCATAGGGATATAGCAAAAAAACGGAACCCTAATAATTTCGTCATGTCCGAGTGTCCATAAACATGTCACAGTTATTTTACCTAGAGATTGGGGTATTCTATACTTGAAATTTGGTAGGATTGTGTTCTACAAACCGTAACAAAGTGATTTGGCACGATTTTGAAAAAGTATTACCATTACATGATGTAACAGAGAGATAACTTTTTTCGGGAAAGCATAGCATTGTGGTGGTCATTAAATAGGTCTTCCTAGACAGTATCGAAGGTGAACAAAATCCATTTGATAGTTTAGGAGATATGGATTTTATTTGTTTGCTGCTACGGAACGGAATCATTCGAGTCCGACTCGCGCTTGGTCGGCTTTTAATTTATACATCTTTTGACGCATTTATCAACAATAAGAATGTTTACGTTGCTCGCGTCTTCAACCAATTCCCTATAGGCATTGACGAATTCCTGTTATGTGAGCATAGACGTCATCAATAATTTAATTTTATTGTTGCTAATTGCTAAATAAAAGCTTTTTTACGTGTTACGATACCGCACCAAACCACCCCGCACATATCCGCCAGTAGATGGAGACGAAGTCTCGTGAAACACTTCATTGATTGTTACCAAATTTGTGAATTTTGCGGAAACTAGCATTCCTGGTTATCAAATGTCTGATTTTATTGCTCTCTGAAATTATAAAGTTATTATACTATTGAGTGCCTTCCTATCCGATCTACTATATGTAGATAGCCTTCCTATCACTCGGTAGTAAGTATATATATATATCAAAAGGTAGAGAAAAATATTTGTAATCATAATTAAGAAACTAAATGTATTATTTTAAAGTAAAGATGTACACAAAGGACACATATATAGAGAGGACTTAACATATATTTGAAGGAAAAGGAGCGTAAATTTAAAAAGAAGTTTTAGGCATGTAGATATCTTAAATATTATTTTTTAAATTTCAGTACGAGATCGAAGATCGGTGCGACCAGCTTGCTGACGATGCCACATAGAGCCACCACCCATAGCGAGATAGAGAGTTATAAAAAAAGTACTTTACTTTAACAATTGTCTACTTGAAGATACCCTCTTTTTTTAACAACATTCAATAGGGATGATTGACCTGGTGTTTACCAGTATCGATACGGTGATTTTTTTGGATTCGATACTGAAATTCGCCTCGTTTTATCTTAGTGGCATCCCTAGTTATAATACTTACTTTACTTGTAGTACCCAATAATAAGTAAATCTTAAATATATAAAATTAGAATTTTGTGCTAACACTGCCATTAATATCGCGTATACATACTTCTCGTACTTGTTTGTAAAATGGGTCACTTAATTATTTTTAACAGACAAGCACTATCTTTTTAGCGGGTCTGTGATTAGAATACCAAATACTATTTGTATCAATTTAATAAATAAAAATGTTCATTATAATTCTGGTTTCATTGAAATAAATAAATAAATAAAATAAAATTATTTTATATTTAACACCCATAAGGTGTTATTAAAAAAAAATAAAAAACATGGAGAGAAATAGCTTAAATCTATGTTAGTATAAAATTTAGTTTTTAATTAATTCATTCATTCATTCATTAGTTTTTAATTAATAATTTCATTTATTACGCCCAACATTATGCATATACACTGACGACTGCATGCACCAAATGATGCACAATTGGGCAGTCAGGCCTTTCACTAGACCCTCAGAATAGTGTTAGTACTTCCATGAATCCTGTGCATAAGCGCCGCGATGTGCTTCCGGATAGCAGCATAGAAGCCATCGGTGTGGGCTTGCGCGAATATTTATGATGCACTACAGAATTGTGGGAGTACTTATTGGTTTTTGATACTAATTTGTCTATTGGACACTAATCATCATCATCCTTAGACACCCTTATCGGTCCATGACTGGACGTAAACCTTAATTAAATTCTAGTAACAAGACGTTGTTGGGTTGCAGTCAAACCAGGGGAACGCAACAACCGCGTGGAGTGAAGTACCGGCTACGCTGTCGCAATTCGTGCGGCTTGCTAATTTCGGATGGCTAAGCGTATGGAGATCGGCAAAATAGCACCGGAGCATAGATACTACCAAGACCCGCTAAAAATAAAGCTTTAGGAAGACGCGGTTCGTGGATGGCACAATTTCAATCTTTTGCAGGTGCCACCGGGGGGACGGGGGGTCTTGTGGGTCGGTCATACAGCCGGGGAGGGGACTCGCGCTTAACCGGTGTAGATTTATAGTTATACTTATCGTTAGTTGTTAATACTACAATGGCTATGGGAAAGGGCGAAGGACCAAGCTGCTGCATAATCTATGGTTGTGTGGATATCTGTGACTATCAGTAGTTATACACAAACCGACTGTTCGTTTGCCCTGTCATGCTGCAAGAGAGTTCCTATGAAAAGTGTGTGGTGCAAGACATTTTTGCACCTACATCTTCATTAATATATATATATATATTTATTTCTTGCACCACACACTTTTCATAGGAACTCTCTTGCAGCATGGCAGGCTGGCATGTCAAATGTCTATGGGCGGCGGTAGTCACTATCCACCTGAATTACTATTATACACAAAAATTTCATTTAAGTACTAATATACGAGTATATAACAAATAAAATAGTCTATAAATTTCCTCATGAGTGTAGTCATACAAAACATTTTTTTCAAATCCGACTTGTAGTTCCAATGGGCGTCAATTTACAAATAATTAACATTACTAATAATAAAAATCAGATATAACCTTATTGTGTAACTACAGAAAACAAGATAAAAGATCGTTTATTTGAAAGTAGGCAGGCAAACCCTATTGTCTTCCCGCTTTCCTCAAACACCCTTAGAGTGTTATAGACTTTCACGTTATCGTATCTGCTTATAATTATGCGGCCTGTGAGCGTTCATAACTTGACATTAGGGGACACATTTTGTCGAGTGACACTTAAAATCCCTGTAATATAATAAAGATAAGTTGAAGTTTCTGAAATTTTTGAACTTCAATTAAAGTAGGACATAGCACCACTCATGATTTAATTTATTCAATAGCAACGGTAGGAAGCTTTGTGTTAGGTAAGAAAAAATAAATTAATGAACGAATCTTTGCCCATTTTATTGTAGTCTTTTTTTTTTGTGAATCTTATGACACCCCTTCGTGAAAATCCTTCAATTCCTTTCGGCTGTAGAAAGGAACATAGAAATCCACATACATCCATACTCCCGAAAATCATTTGCCTCCTTCAGACGCAGTCGGGTAAAAATAGATTTAGATAGTATTTTTGACTAGCGATCCTCCCCCGCTTCGCCCGTGTACAATAGCGGCCAAATTATACACTAAAACCTTCCTCGGGAATCAATCTATTCACGGATGAAAAACGCATGAAATTCCGTTAGGTAGATTTTGAGAAAATTAATCACATACACACAGACAGCTGTAGACTGCTTGACGTATATGAAGATATGATAACATAATAAAAATAACAAAGACACTTATTCACGTCAGTTCCCTAATGAGGTGGGCAGAGGGAACTGGGCGCCACATATCAAGACCCTTACATAGGTCTGCCTTGCTTTCCACATTCATAACTCGACTGTTGCCAAGGTTATTGACACACTTTAGTTTACCTCTTTTGTATAGCATAAGGGGAAGAAACGAGTAATAGGAGCCTTTTGATGACTACCGACACCCATGGACATTCGCATGACTTACGCAGATGCGTTGCCCTCAATGGACCAGCGGTTACACACAAACCGCACGAAACGCGACAGCGACGCTGTCACTTTACACCGGTATCAAGAGTACCTACTAATAGATAGTTACCCGGGTATAATATTTTATTGTTAGTTGAAATTCTGTACCTTTGTTTGAAATTATTTGTCATTACTGCAGGTCAAACAATTTTTCAGTACAATCAGTAACTGTAGTGAATGTATATGCTTGATACTGACGTTAAGAATCTATTACTTAGATATTGTAGATTTACTTGTATACATTCACGATTATTTAAACCAAAAGTTTTATGAAAATATATTACCTGAAGTATAAAAAGTGAATAAAAAAACATACACCTAGGAAAACAAAGAAATGATAGTTCCCCATTCTTTCACTAACGGCTTGGTGTCACTAGTTGCCACTAGTGGATCACCCGCCATTTTAATTCCCGCCAGACGTCAGCGTTAGCAACGTTCTGTCGAAAGAGAGAGAGAGAAGAAAAATAACCGTTTACGAAATTTCCGCTAGAGTACGATTGGCCAACTTCAAGTAATCAACGCAAGTGGCGCGCCGCTGCCATCTTTGTCTGCGTTTTGGCTTGGCGCCTTTCCTGTGTTGGTTGTTCTCTGTAGTGGTGATAGTGTGTAACACGTTTCAAAATGGTGAGTTTTGCAAGATTTCGTGAAAAATCATTAGTGTTGTGTCGCTTTTTCTGTGTATTTCGAAAGATAATCATGTAATGCACGTCCTGGCGAAGTTTCAACTTCGAAACACAAAAATTAAAAGGATTTTTGATGAATTTTAGGCTGGTGGTAAAGCAGGTAAAGACTCGGGAAAAGCAAAGGCGAAAGCAGTCTCCAGATCAGCGAGGGCTGGATTACAGGTATAGCCAATGTTATTAATTAATTATTTTATGAATTTAGGAGATATTAAGAATTTCTTACTTGGCATCCTTTACTATTTAACAAAATTTAATAATACGCATGACCTTAAGTATGGCGGCTGCCAGTTTGGTGAGGGAAATAATCAATGAATTGAATAAGTTTAAAATTAATGCTTATTTTCAGTTTCCCGTTGGTAGAATTCACAGACATCTCAAAAATAGAACTACAAGTCACGGTCGTGTAGGTGCTACAGCGGCAGTTTATTCTGCAGCTATTCTGGAATATCTGACTGCCGAGGTAAGCGACGCCTTGTCAATATGGCGGCATTCTAAACTCATCAGCGTAATTATTCAGTACACCTAAAGTACCCGTGTAATCTTATAATTTATAATATTATGTTAACGTCTTAATTTATGCCCATTTTCTTTCTGTCATTTTAATGCGATTTCTTTTAGAAATTTGAGTAAATAAATGAACATAAAGGTTTTGGCGGGAAATTATGTCTGTTAAAATTATACACATTTTTGATGCTTTTCTTTTTTATTTATTTATTTGATTGCATATATTATTTAGAATATTATTTGCTTATGTACATTTATAATTAGTACCTATACTTTGTCAACTTGTTTGTTTACCAAAAGGGGTAGGAAAAAAATATCAAAATGTCAACATCTCATAATGTTATTAATCACCCTCTTCTAGGTACTAGAGTTGGCGGGAAATGCATCAAAAGATCTCAAAGTAAAACGTATCACACCTCGACATTTGCAATTGGCTATTAGAGGTGATGAAGAATTGGATAGTCTTATCAAAGCCACTATTGCTGGTGGTGGTGTTATTCCTCATATTCACAAATCTCTTATCGGCAAAAAAGGAGGACCGGGAGCACCAGTTTAAAATCCAGGTAATACTAAAACTCAGTTTTTGTTACATTATTGCACATAAATTTTTCATATTACTGTTTATTTATATTGATATACATAAAGCCATATGATTTTAAAGACATCACTATTTTGTTTTCAATGTTAACATTTAAATATTATTTCTAGATATATGTAAAGCTATATCAGTATAAAGACAAACCACTCAAATTTTTTTTCAATATTAACTTTTAAATATTATTTCCCTTCTGACAGAAATGAACAAGCAACTATTCTCACTGCATTTGAATCTGACTTAACCTGGTCATCTTGAAATTCATTAGCCAATCGGTAAACATAGTTTTCTATATAGGCAGTGATGTGGACAGTGGAGTGAACTTCATAGAACTAATCCGGACTTAAACTTGTAGCTATAAGTATTAGTAATATCTTAGCTTTAAGGAGATAAAATATGATTGTATTAGATATAAGGTTTCCTTTGGTATATATGATGGGACATTCAATTATCTAGATTTTGTGTTATACTTTAAATTATTTTTTGGCAGTTGCTATTTGTGATTCTGGCAAATGATAATTTTAACTTTCCGGCATATTGTTTTTTAGCTCTAAGCCTTCATTCATAATATAATTTGCTGCATTTTGTATTTTTTTAAGTGACATTTGTATTAAGCAATGTTATAATGTTCTAAATTGTAATTTAGTATGATTGAACTGTTACATGTTGTAAGAAATGTATTTTGATCTTTAAAATATATTGAGCAAGCACTGATGTGTATTATTCTTTAAAATTCTTTTATTAATTAACTTTCTACTTGTTGCCTCACACTTATGTATGTCATAGCATTTAGATGTCTATTTAGCAGTATTTGACAGATCTCTCATGTAACAGTGGCATAAAGTCAAATGTATATGTATAAACAACCCTAATAACCTACTATAGGTTATGCACTTACTTCATTCACCTAATCCCCATTAACAAGAAAACTACACAAAATAAAACAGTATAAATATACCCAACAACTATGTGTCTGTAAAATCTAATGAATAGGATAAATAGTAAATACCTACTTTACTATAATTACCATTAATCAAGAGAAATTTACTTTATCTGCCACAGCTAATCCACAATGTGACGAAAATACCTATCAGCCCAAGCCACTTTACTGGCCTAATAAATTATCTTACTTGATTGATGATTGATTGTCTACTGTTGTTTATAAGAGGCTGCTTTTGAACTTGCCTGCATTGTAGTTGAATCGAGCCAGGAGTCTTCTCAATCGCGTATTTTATATACATGTAGAGACTAAAGTTGCTGAGCATATTATGCACATAACGTGCACGCTATTCTCACTCCTATGAGAATGCAGTCATAGGACAAGATTCGACGCAGAGAAATCAGTTGTAGGACCGACGGCGTAAGATTTTCTCCGAGGCATTAGGATGTGACATGTATCTTCTAGTTTCAGGGTTATTCGAAATTCAAGGCTACCCATGTATCAATACCAAGATCTGACGATCGGTGGGTGAACATATTGGACATAAGGGGATCAATCTCATAATAATGGCGTTTCGCGGGTTTTGAGATCTAGTGGGCTTTTAATACAAGTGTGCAATGAGCAATTGCGGAAGGTGGGGGTGCAGAGGGCAATGCACATGAAAAAAAACAAGCTATATGGCCGGCTGGTGCCTTAATATTTGACTTGGCAGGTAGCATTATGAATAGAGAAAAATCTTAAAATAACTTTCACTAGTGGTGAGTTCTGGTAAATACACTGAATCATGTGGATAGAGAAGTGGAGTCATGATGATGAACAACCGCTCGACGGCAGTCAGTGTTATCAACTTTAAGGTTTAACTTCAACTTTAATTGGAGCTTAACATCGGTGCGGACACTGTACACACGTTCTACTACAAACATTCCAAACGAAACCTAGAGACTAGGTGCCTACCGCACGCAAGTCTTTTCAAGCATTAGAAAGTGAAAGGGCCACACGCATGAGCCAAACAATTACATCATAACCATTGAGAATGAATCTAAAAAGGGCTGTTGATACTATACACTGCCATTGGCACCCATATTTTTGATTTTTCTACACTAGTCATGCAGTATATGTGTCGCATTCGGGTTGTCTGTCGCCGTATAGGGGACAAACAAAAATAGGAACCTTTCAACGACTACCGACGCCCTAGAACATCAGCATAATAATGCCGATGCGTTGCCCTTATTTTCACCCCCACACCAATGGGCCAGCGGGTACTCACAAACCGCACGAATCACGACACTGAAGGTGTCACTTTACGGCGGTATTATGTGAGCGAGAGGTAACCTCCCCGGTGGTGCCAGCCCAATTTCGTTGCATAGGATGTAGTGTCATGCACCATGCATGGCACTACCTCCTCCTATACAGCATGGGACGACCTCTTACAAAAATATTGAAGAACGTCTCGCAATGACACCCCTGCTAACCGTTGGCCCACCACAAATCAAAACGGCACTATTTTTGAAAACGGCTAGCCCTAATATGATACGGTGATTTACACAATACGACTACGACATATATACTTCAGATCAGTGGTCAGCACGCGAGTTCCTCCTAAGGCGATGTTAGGGGAAGGTGAAACCATTCGGTCCCTCTGGCCATGATAATAATAGTTACATTCTACAATATTTTTTTTTCGGAGGGACCTAATACTGGTTGTCGGCGCTAGTCCAGCCTCAACAGTTCGACTGACTACGAAGACTTTTTTGTCTTCAGGTAATAGTTACATTAGCCATTACAAACACTTATATATCCGGGTTATTTTTTCTAGCTTTCTCTGCAATGTGCAAAGGTTTACAGACTCACGATTCTTGTCTATCTTTATCTTAATCTAAATGTCCTCATTTATTCTCCATCTCCTTATTATTCTAGTTCTCGCGTTTATGCCTCTCGTACTTTCATCCATTTCTTTCACAATATATTGTGGAGTGGATAGGTGTTTATCATTTATTACTTTATTAACATATGTACAGTATTAAATGTCTTATAACTACAAAAGCATATGAAGAAGGAAACTTTAACATAACATTATTAAATGTCTTGTTACTGCATAAACATATAAAACATTTTTTTTTCATATATCGGGTGGCATATTCCATTGAAGGGAGAGAGGGGATTGATCTCTACTTTCGATTCCTAAAACATTGTATCGTCGCCCGACTCACATGAGCTATAGCAATCCGATGAAGATGTATTGGGCTTCCCTTCATTTCCATAGCCCAACTTCAGATCTGAAAAAGAAGAAACAAAAACCACCACCGTTTGTGACGTGTATGTGCATAACCTAGGATCTGGAAAAACCAAAAGAAATCATCACTGTTTATGATGTGAGTTGTCACACCAAAAACAGTGATTTTTTTTTAATAAATTATTTTTTTTATTCAAAAATAGTGATTTTATAAAAAAAACTATACCTACTAATTACAAATACATTATAAACTTAGGATCGAAATATTTGTATGATACTGAGAATTTGTTTTAAACAAAACGATTCCAGGGTCGTGATGAGTCGAATATTGCGTACCTCAAATTATCGGATATATAAACTCATAGAGAAATATAGATATAGTAGGGGGGAGAGAGAGAGAGAGAGAGAGACAACTCTATTTTTTGGCTCCGTAAAGCGCACGTAAATTTCAATACCCTAAGATAATACATTAGATATGATAATATAGTTTTCACATCTTCCCTCCCTATTAATCAAGACGGCCCCTTTGATGGCATCACTTCTATATATATATTTTCTCATAATTTCTTTTGCCTCTCTCTCTTTTTAACAGAGATATTAGATGTTAGATCGGCAAGACTCATATGCGAGACAAAGATAAATAAACGTCGAGTGTTATTTTATTGTTTTTATTTTTAAAGTCAAATTCAATGTCATTGTTATTTATTTATCGGGTACTGTCTGAAGGTGGTATGAAGTCATCGGAAACGGCGCAATTGTCTGTATATGTATGAGGAGAGTAATTAATGTGGAGGAGGCAAAACAGGTATGTAATTATCATGATATAAGTTACGTTCCTCTGCTTGCCCCATCAGGGGCTCACAAAATATAACACCCAAAAAATTTTGTTTCGATTTTTTATTGTAATACTCATATATCGTTAGTTCGTCATATGTTCTTGATTATTCGTTATAAATAATCGTTTGTTCTTCACTTATTTATTAAAAAAAATAATTAATAACATACTCCATTCGATTTTTTCAAAAAGTTATGTCCATCGAAGTAAATGTGTGTGCGCATGCGTCATTTTGAACGAACAATTAGGAGCAAATGACGAACTAATAATATGTCTATGTATGTGTATAAGAGTATCAAAATCGAAAAAAAAAATTTTTGGGGGCTTCATTTGGTGAGCCTCATTAGACAACTGTCGTAAAGATGTGTTGTTGTTGTTGTTGTTGTTATTATTATTATTATTATTCATGTATTTAGTTAATGGTTTGGTTTGACAGAGTTCTACAATGTAACTGGCCTCGTGTGTCTATTAAGAAAGCAATTGTGAAATTTTTCTACTGATAATTTTTTTATATCTTTTCACAGAAACCTTTAACAACAAGTTGCTTTGATACGCTGGAACTCTAAATGTGGCCATCACAAGCTATATAGTAATACTACATATTGTGGCGATCAGCGGTGTATATGTAGTCTGTGCAATCCGAGTGTTATTAGGTAACCTTACGTCATCGTCACACTGACTATCCGCTGTCACTTGTTAGATGTCACTTGAAAATCGACGTTCAAATTAAATACAACTTCTATGAATCTCCATTTTGTTTATTGCGTGTCGTGAATTTTGTATTCATATTTACACTCAGATAAAACTGTAATTATATTACCTGAAACTGCATAGCAAATCGGTATTGTCGTTTATATATTTTGGCCGAAATAGCTTAATATGAGCTCTCGTCATAGAGATAGGAGTAGATCCAGGTCGCGCGACCGGGAGCGCCATAAGGAACGTGATCGCGATCGAGACAATAAAGGCCGTGATCGTGACAGGGATAAAGATCGGGATCGTGATCGTGGACGCACCCGCGATCGTGATCGTCACCGCGATCGGGGCAGTGACCGTGACCGAGACAGACATCGTTCCAAAAGGTGAAGATGCTCATTTAATTTATTAGTATTTAATAAAATTACAATATTTACTCAGGCAGTTCACAGACATTTCGTTTCAGTGGAACCATTTGAATAAACAAATGTTGAATTCTGACTTACTATCATCATCAGGAGCCAGAAGGGGGCAGCGGACATAAGCCTCAACTTAATATAAACATTATGTAAAATAAAACAATTACCATTGGGTTGCGGGGTTAATTTCAAATGACCCTTAATATAATATATAATGCGATTTTAGTTGTTGGAGATGCACCTATTTCTTTTGTACTTTGGGTCGATAGGTTGTGGTAAATCTCGAAAACGAAATTTAAACACTTTTTTCCTTGATGAGTGTCATTTTCATACTGCTGTGTAAGGTTTCATCATTCGATCCTCATGCAAATTATGTAATATAATAAATACATTTTATTACTAAAAATGCTAGGAATTACTCAAAATAATAAAATATATAATTTTAGCAATGATGCTTGGGCCGTTAATAAGCAAGCAGATGCATTATTGACTGTGATGCCAGTGCATTGCACTCCACAGACAGACACAGTGACCATAATATGCTACATTATTTCCTGTGCGATTCCTTCACTTTTACTTTACATTTTTTTCCTATAACAACCGCAATGTTTTACATCTATGATGTTATTATTATAAATTATTACATGCATATAGTGATTACTCTGAATAATCAGAATAGATTCCTGGAAATCTGGATCTCAAAAATATTTTCTATTTTAGCTGTAAGTTGTAGCAGCAGTCTTTGTAATCTGTACAAAAACTATCGAATACTGCTGCATGTGGGTCACAGTTGCACCACAACTCTGGCAGCTAAAATTGCATTATACCATTTATTAACCCCTCTATCCCCCAATTCAGATTCTTCCAACCAGGCAACTTTATTTCGAACTGTAAATTTCAGTGAAATTATATTCATGTAATATTTTATGGAACAGTTATTTCTTTATTGATTTTGAATTGTCCAAAGTTATTATGTAGCTAACATATAAATTTTGGACAATTGAAATTTAAAGTTCAATTGACTCTATATGTGTTTTTTTACTTAATTTACAGAGATAAAGATAGAGATCGCAGTCCTAACCGACAGAAAGAAAAGAGACGCAGCAGATCACGGAGTGGGAGTAGGGGACGTGGACGCAAATCCAAAGACAGGTACCTGATATTTCATTATATTTTTTTCCGATACATTGATTTAGATAAAGTTTATGTCATTGATGTATTTATGAATTTTAATTTATATATTCAAAAAGTAGCTAAGAGTCATCAAAGTTCAATCAATGTCTAAATGTTAACTCATTTTTAATATATTTACAGAGATGGAACTATTGCTCTCCTTGACCAGATGGTGGGCACCACAACCAAAGCGATGGCTCGACAGGTGACAACAACAACCACCATCAATCCCGCCACCCAGGCTGCTATACTAGCGGCCGCAGCTGTCGCACAGGTACTCTATACTTCGAGATGCCTAGAACTCTGTCACAATAGCTATGAACTCATTACAATAAAACTACTTTCACAGATTTTTTCGTGGTTTATCCGTAAAAGTAGTTTTATTGTAATGTCTAACATTTGCGTAGGCTTACGGCTGATTTTAGTCTCACGCCGACGGCACGCGCACCGTCAGCGCTGATGGCCGAGATATATGAACTTTTAGGAAGCGTTTTTTGGTAACACGTAGCTATATAGTGGTAGCTATCAGCACGTGCGCGCTGATAGCTACCACTATATACTAGAACCAAAAAACGCTTCCTAAAAGTTCATATATCTCGGCCATCAGCGCTGACGGTGCGCGTGCCGTCGGCGTGAGACTAAAATTAGCCTAAGACAGCTATGAACTGTCTAGTGGTTTCCTTTGATGCTTGCCTTCACAGTAGATAGAACAGTTAAATGTTGGCCCCCTAGTCATGATCCTCTCCATGAGCCATTCATTCATCGCGCGCGGACTGTCCTCGGGGTCCCTCTGACCATGATAATAATAGTCAAATTATTAATAGCTAATATATTAATAATAATAAACATTCTCATATCAGGGTGCACATCTCCTATATGCGGGAGAGTTGGCGGTCCACCCCTTTTCCCCATTTGTGGTCCACTCATAGCAATCCAATGAAACTGTATCGGGTTTCTCTTTGCTACCACAGCATAAGTTCAGTTTCGAAAAGAAAAATATCTTATACAATATGACATTGATGCTCAGATGCACAGGTATTATGACATGGTTCCATACTACATTAAAGGTGTGGATGATATGGAAAGTAATGTTAATCTAAATTTTCAGCACAATGCCATTGAAAGACAGGTAATTATCATGTAATGAATTAGGCGAAATAATTAATATGCAAATATAGAAAACATTTAAAACAAAATTGAATATTTTTATTTCTAGAAATATGTCAATCTTATGGTGAGAAATTTATTATTACATATTTCTTTACTATACTACAAATTGGCTACATCTTTTAGTTTTGGTGTCAAGGCCATCCTTCTACAGCAGGCTGGTAACATTTTATCTCTATTTTAAGAATATCAACATTTCAGTGTCATTTTAATAATGAACATTTGTTTGGTTAACTCAATTGTATATTAGTTAGCATCCAACTCGTACAATGTTTATGTAAATTTCGTTTACTTTTAGTTGTCGGATATAAATGACTACCCTAGTGATAGACCACTATTGAGTACAACTAGCGCATAAGTTTCACATATAAATAATTCTTTCGTAATGTGGACACAATTTTTTTTTTTTCAATTCTTATAATTTTATTTTGGAGCAAGTCCTAATTCAGAGTACAAAAACAGAGTCTATTTGCAACAATAAACACAAAGTAAACTTCTTTGCTACAGATGAGAAACAATTTGTATGGTTTTCACAGACGTTCGTTGCGCAACGACGAGCGGCCGCGCCCGTACAACCGGCGGCCGCGGCGGCGGCGGCGCTGTCCGCTGCCACGGCAATCCCGCCCCCCACCTCGGTGCAGCAAAAGCTGGAGCAACTGCAGTCGCGCTACCGTCACCACGACCACCACGAACACCACGACCATCATGACCACAACGATCACCATCCCGACGATGACAAAGATGACGGGCAGGGTAAGAAGTTCATATATCGTAGCTCGTATCAGCCATGTGGAGAGGCTCATTATGTATAAGATGTTGTGGTTTTTTCACTGTGGCATGAACACGAGTGGCGAGAGCGATCGGTCCCATAAGTAAGCATAAGTTAGGCAGGAAAAAAAGTGTGTTAGAATGTCTAAGACGCATGTGAAAATTATTTTCATGTTAAAATCTTACGGGACCGAAATTAGCGAATTGTGTGCTTTAGGCCCGCCCGGCGAGACCGCTGCGGAGAGACGAGCTCGTCGACGACGCACGCGCTGGATGGGATCGGAACACGACAAGACGTTCATCCCTGGCCTGCCCACAGTCTTGCCTTCCTCTCTCACCCGTGAACAGGAAGAACAGTATCTACGTGAGTATCTTATCTCTATTGTTCCATTTTTGGCCTACTTGTTCCAATTTGATAAATCAAATGAAGATATAAAGATACATGTGTTACTTATCTATAAATGGAATATCTGTAATCACTCGCCACTACTACTCACATATTATAATTATGTATACATGTTGTTAGTTCATAACGTTTCTTTCAAGATATTCAAGATACTTAAAATATAGAAGAAGCTAGGTGAACAGTCACGGGACAAAACATGTGGAAACAAATTAATAATTGATCAAATAATAATTGCATAACTGTATTTGTTAATATGATATTGTTTCTAGGTTGGTATTTAATTACATATGTAATTACTAATCTGAATATTATAGTTAAGGATGCTAATTTGATATAATACCAGATGTACTATTTCATGTCTGCATATATTTATATCGTGTGCTAAAACAATTTTATTAGTTAACAGTTGTTCCCTGATGAAATGTAAACCTCATAAACAAATTACAAAGTTGAAAGGCTTTTTGTGATGTCCATGTTGAAAGACTGGTGCTATGAGCCCCTTGGATTTTTGTGGGGCGATGGTTCTAATGCGGCGGTGCCGGCGTTAACGCTTGCCTTGCAGTTCAGCTGCAGATCGAGGAGGTGAGCCGCAAGCTGCGCTCCGGGGACCTCGGCATCCCGGCCAACGTGGAAGAGAGGTGCGACCACTGCCATGAGTATCGTCATACATTACACACACATACTAAACAGATGCTCCCATCGTTAGCCTAATGTTTATTCTTCTGTTTGCAGGCCATCGATAAATTGTAATTAGCTTAACATTTAAAGGGCGATTTGTTCTAGCGCACAGAATTAGATTATGACGTCCAATAACGGTAGCCGGTCTATTTGAGACGAGCGGTGGCCCTGCTGAGAGAGTTACTCCGTCTTGCGGGACGCTCTCGCACCGATACCTAACAGTGAAGCGTAGCGATAATGCCCGACATCTATATAATTAATGACATTAATGAGTACCTTTTCAGTTCGACGGGTTAATCAATAACCTTATTTTCAGCCCTAATACTGATTCAAATTTCAGGTTTAAACGCTAATCAAATAACCTAATGTTTTAATTTTTTTCTCAGGGCGCTAGGTCTCATAGATGTTAGAAATGTGATCGGAGCTATGTTAGAGATAAATTGAACGGTTACTTATAGACTTTAAGTATATCAATGGCTGCATGCCTACTGTTCTCTTTCTAAATGTTTTATACGTTATATCGATCGCAAAAAAAGAATGAAACATTCATATACGAGAAGTTAGTATGAACACGGTGTATGTGTACGTTCATCAATAACGAAACTCCTCAAAACGTCTCCAAGCGCATTCTTATTTCATCAATTACTTTAGCAATCTAATTCGATAAATTGTATTGCTATTTTTTAGAAGTCTTCAAGTATTGCAGGATAAATAATTGTTCCTAGAAAGAGTAAGAACAAAAAAGTTTAAAGTAATCGATAGAGTGTTGTGCGTATGGGGCGTGTTTGAGGCGGGTGTTGATGGTCCAACGTGCGCAGGTCTCCGTCGCCGGAACCTATCTATTCGACGGACGGCAAGCGGCTGAACACGCGCGAGTACCGCACACGCCGCAAGCTGGAGGAGGAGCGGCACCGCCTCGTGCAGCGCATGCAGCAGATCAACCCCGAGTTCAAACCGCCTCCAGATTATAAGTCAGTATTATAACCCAATTTCAAACTGCCTCCAGATTATAAGTCAGTATTATAACCCAATTTCAAACCGCCTCCAGATTATAAGTCAGTATTATAACCCAATTTCAAACTGCCTCCAGATTATAAGTCAGTATTATAACTCAATTTCAATCTGCCTCCAGATTCTAAGTCAGTATTATAACCCAATTTCAAACCGCCTCCCGATTATAAGTCAGTATTATGACCCAATTTCAAACTGCCACCAGATTATAAGTCAGTGTTATAACCCGATTTCGAACCACCTTCAGAATATGACACAGTGTTGTTTTTAATACTATCAGTTTGCACTCTTAGTTCACACAGATATTGCATTACACAAAAATAATGCATTAAAACGACATTATATTGCAGGTGTACTGGAAAACCTTTACCAGGAGTCACTGACATAAGGGAATTGATCTTAATCTATATGAATATACACATATATGCATCCTTTGCATAAAACATCTGCTATATGTACTTCCATTTGTCTGGAAACTAAGTTTTTTTTATATTACTTTACGGTGCTGTATTTATTGACGTGTTTTCAGGCCACCAATCATACGAGTGCATGATAAAGTAATGATCCCTCAGGAAGAGCACCCTGACATCAATTTCGTTGGCTTGTTGATTGGTCCGCGAGGAAACACACTGAAAGGTATAATATGCTATGACTTTATGGTAAGAATAGGAAGCACATTTTCATTGCAAGCATTGCACGCGTCGGTGTGGAAAATCTTAGTTCGAATGTGTGAGGAGTAGCGAGTCCCAAACGACTTTGAATTATCTTGCGTTAGTGCTGTACAGTCGATTCAACCTGCATAGACTTAAGGCGCGCACTACGGTCTCGTGTGCACTGATCACAGATATCATGTATGCTGACGACCTGTGCTTTTTGGCAGAATCCCCGGGTGGCCCGCAGCAGCCGATGTCTGTCTTCCAGTAAGCATGCTGCAAGTTCGGTCTAAAGATCAATACCAAAAAGACCGAAGTGATGTCCTTAGACACACATGGTCGTGAGACACGAACAATAAAACTTGACGAGGAAGTGCTGAGTCAGGTCGATAGATTTCGTTACTTGTGAAACACTATAACATCTAAGTGTGACCTTGACGTTGAGACCAACAACGTGATTAGTGTTGCAGCTGCATCATTCGAGAAGCTGTGTTCTAGGGTCTTCGGCTCGCACGACCTTAAGCTAGCTACTAAGGTTTCGGTGTACATGTCGATCGTACTGCCGGGCCTTCTCAATCCTCCTCCTGTTGTTTGTATCGTCACCATATACGTACTCAGGATGATTTCACCTAAAATGCCTTCGTACAATCATGAAAATCAAATGGTCCCACAGAGTGCGCAATACCGAAGTTTTGAGACGGGCCAATGTCGGTGACATTGAGGCTTATTTAATGCGTCGCCAACTTCTGTGGTGCGGTCATGTTTCACGGATGGGGCAGGAGAGGCTGGCAAAGCGCATCTTTTATTCTGAGCTGGAGGAGGGCAAGAGCAAGCATGGCGGGCAGCTCCTCAGATGTAAGGATGTTCTGGAGCGTCACATGAAAAGATGCACCATACGACCATCTGGTTGGGGGAGCTTGGCAATTCGAAACAGCGCTTAGAAGACCAACTTCAAACGCAATGAGTACAAAAGCCGTTCACTCGCCGCCATTTCACTATCATTATGAGAGCGACAAGCTCACTTGTCCACTGAAAGGCAGTTTGCCCCGGCTACGTAAGCCATCTTCGTGCGCATCAGCGCCAAACTCAATAAGGAGTCGGAAGTGGTCGCCATGGCCGAAATCGGTAGGAAATCATCAATCAATATCAGTCTAAAAATGTTTTGACCGAAAACTAGCCATGACCTCTTTCAGAATAATAAATTTATATCCTCTCAGCGATGGAGAAAGAGACGGGCGCGAAGATAATCATCCGCGGCAAGGGTTCGGTGAAGGAAGGCAAAGTGGGCCGCAAGGATGGACAGCCGCTGCCCGGAGAGGACGAGCCGCTGCATGCATACATCACTGCGACTAGCGCCGACTGCGTTAAGAAAGCCGTTGAAAAGGTACAGAGATTGTTATTTCTTTAATGGTTTTTGTTGAGAATTGACATTGAGGAGCCCTATAATTGGGACCGTACGTCTAGACTGTCACGCCAACTAGTAGCAGAAACGTGCACTTTTCGTGTCATAATGTTGACTAGTGATTGCTCAGCTATCGAAATTGAAACCTTTTTGCTAAAAAATAATCAGAAGTTAAAGTATTGTTTGACAGTTTGACGCTTTCATTATAAAACGCTGGTAAAATGCGTGTCCTGCTGTTGAGTCTATATTTTTAAATAATTAGAAATAAAGTCTAATGCATATTATATTAAAATATTAGCTTCCTTATATAGCTTAAATGTATGTCTCTGTAGGGATCGTAATGTGTGGCACTCCGTTCTATCTCGAATTATTGTGAAGATGCGTGTTTCAATTTCACACGCACGCAATTCTTTAAAAATGGATATATTGTATACTCGTTACTCTCTGTCCAATGACAATCGTTTATTTTAATGTAAACAAAGTTAAAGGGGATTCATTATGCTGGTCTGAGTAAATTAAAAAATGTTTTTTTTTTTCAAATGTAAGACACACATTACTTGTAACATGCCCGCCCTGCAGGATCCTCGGCAATAGCTATTTATGTAACATTCTTCTACCTTGCGTGTGCAATATCTGATAATTGAATTGATGTGGCTGTTGTCGTCACCGAAAATTCCGATTATATCGAACCGATTATATCGTTTTATGATGTTTGCAGATCAAGGAGGTTATCCGTCAGGGCGTGGAGGTTCCGGAGGGACAGAACGATCTGCGGCGCATGCAGCTGAGGGAGCTGGCGCAACTTAACGGCACGCTGCGAGAGAGCGACGGCCCGCGCTGCGCCAACTGCTCCGCCGCTGACCATAAGACATGGCTCGTGAGTACCGCCTGCCTCCCC
>JAFELO010001975.1:74564-87124 GCA_017140195.1 Eumaeus atala
CGCTCCGCACCCTCAATTAAATGGCACGCTGCGGGAGAACTGTTAAGGCTGGACAAGCGCCGCCAATCAGTAGTAGGTCCCTCTGAAAAAAAAAGGGCGACGGGCCGACTGTACCAATTTTTATTTTATAGATGTAAAAATGTATCGTAACTAAAATCGTCAACGAAAGAAATTCAAAGGGATAATGAATTGTTATCAAGTGTAGCAACATGTGAAGAATTCTGAATCGAATTGGTAGTGGCAATAATGAGGCCAAATTATATACATTTGGGTTGTAAAGTACGTGTATGTTTCAGTGTCCGGACAAGCCGAACGTGACGAGTAGTATCGTGTGTTCGTCGTGCGGCGGCGCCGGACACATCGCCCGCGACTGTCGCGCGCGCCGCCCCGGCCACGCCCCGCACAACCCGGACAAAGTAACAGTCATTCTCTTGTTTATGTAGTTTGAGATTTTGCGAATTCCAAGTTCAAATGTGGTTTTTATATGTATAGTAAGTATTTTTCAAATAAATGTCTCTGTTTCTCAGGCTAAGATAGACGAGGAATACATGTCGCTGATGGCGGAGCTGGGCGAAGCGGCGCCGGGTCCGGGCGGTCCCTCCGCACCGGCGCCCCGCCGCCCGGCCCACAACCTGTTTGGACCCTCCCAGCCCGCGCGCGCTATTGCGGCACCGCCAGGTACGTGCTGGCAGCTCCAAATGAACCTGATTAGCGAATGTTGGAGCTCTCCGCTGATAGATACAAAGCCGTTTTCCATATTCTATCTATTCATGCAATTTATAATAACTTCAGATAGTCTTTTAACAAATTGTATATGGAGCTTCCGTCAAAATCCTATCATCAGTAGCGAGAAGCATGGATGGACAGGAAGTAGAAAATGGCTGGTGATGTCCAATCACACCAATACCACACGCAACAAAAAATCACTGCTCCGTATTTATTTATAGTGTTCACAATTCGTCGCGATCTTATGCTCATTCTGATAAATTACGAGACATTCTTAGCTGATACCACAGGTCCACATGACCACAAGTGCTACAGATGCAGGTCTGTTATTACTTAGTGAATATCATTTTAATTTTAAATCAGACGTTCGATATTAAGTTCTCGTGTACTTCTGACGGACTTTCAATGTAAGAAAAATAATATTGTACTACTTTGTAAGTGAAGCGTTTACAGTTAG
The DNA here is from genome assembly GCA_017140195.1 of Eumaeus atala. Classification (NCBI taxonomy): domain Eukaryota; kingdom Metazoa; phylum Arthropoda; class Insecta; order Lepidoptera; family Lycaenidae; genus Eumaeus; species Eumaeus atala. Next base: position 75,748 of record JAFELO010001975.1, read on the forward strand.
TGTTTTTATATACGTTGTCGCGTTTCGTGCTGCTCGTATGTTTTGATGGCCCGCTCGACGTCCCGTTTACTCCGGTACACTATGAACAAAGTCTGGAGGGTAAATATTTTTATTTTGTAATAGCACGTGTTATTTTCCCCCAGGGATGGGCAACTCGATGCCTCCGTTCCCGCCGCACATGCCCCACCCGCCACACCCACCGGCTCCTTGGCTCGGTGAGTACACGCCTCTGTAATTTACTTTTTTTTCTTGCGAACCATTTTCAAAAATACTTTGATATTGTCCCTCCACTTACTTTAAGACGATATTAAAATTCAATATTGTAATAGAAAGTCGAAAGTTATTGAAAATCACCGTCTTGTTATAAATAGAGGCCGAATGGCACTAAATTCTTGGGTGTTAATGCATAAATTCCAAAAAAATGTACTGTACTAATGGATTTATTCTGCGTGTCTACAGGAGGCGCCGGTGTGGGGGCACAGCCTCCGCCGCCCGGCGCAGCCCCACCCTTCCCACCGCCGCCGCCCATGCAGGTAAGTCATTTAAAATTGTAATTACATGATGCGCAATGAACGCTCGAAACCGTGTCAGCGTGTGTAGCTTAGAGCTTTGGGCAATATAAGTAGAACTAAACATACCTCATTATGTGATTCCCTTAGAATAAACATAACATTAAAATAAAGCCACTTATAATCTTCTGTTTGCCTTTAATAAAAGATTACTTAATGTTGCAATGGTTGTAAAAGCGTATCGCATACAACGGAATTAGAAAATAGTGACATGAAGTATCACAGTCTATCTTGTCACGGATTTTAGTAGGATTCTCATAATGTGATTTCTCTTTTTAGGGTGACAATCCCATGGGCCCGTCGCCGCACATGCCGCCGCCTCCGCCTGGTGAGTTCGCTGCGTCTATTGTAATCTGCAACTGATGATTGAATCTTGCAATATGAACTTAGCTATCTATCTTTATATAAAATAAAATTGTGCCTGTCTGTGATAGATTTTCTCAAACGGATTTTCATGCGGTTTTCACCTTTGCGTTTCTCGACGAATTGTTTAGTGTATATGTTTGAGCAATTTACGAGAAGGGTTTTATTATAAAATTTGTTAAGTTAACAATCTGTCCCCTGTTTTTTACGGGCGAAGCCGGGGCCTACATATATATGAAACGTCCTGCGATTTTCGCGCAACCCGCATAATTCGGGGCTTTTTGTCTAAGTTAAGGCTGCTTTTAGGAAGACGAAGTGACTATTGAATTATCAGCCGTTCCACGCACCACCACCATTCCGTGCAGGAGCTGGTCCAGAGAGGATATAAGTGGCAGGTTATCTGTTGTCTTGGTGTTTACTGTAATAAGCATATATCCAGCAGTGGACCATTAAAACTAATGATATTATTGACATAACTTATTGACTAATGACATAGATTCCTTCAAAAGTATACGATCGAATATTTAGTTTTAAATGGTACAGATAATATTGAGCTTAGAACAATAGTATTTTTAAATCATTTGTGATGACTGAATATTATTTGCAGGTATGATGGGTATGGGTGGAGCCCCGGGTGCCTGGCGCGCGGCCTTCGCCCCGCCCTGGGCGGCGCCACCTCCCTTCCTCGCGCCGCCACCGCCGCCACCACCCGTGTCATCCGCCTAGCGACTGCTGGCGCCCTCTAGCGTGAACTCCGTCAGCTCGAACCTGGACAGTAGTGCTTTAGTGTCGCGCTGATCATCAATGCAGGTGCTGCCAGTGATTATCAAAGTCAAGCTGACTCTGACCTGGCATCGTTCTAAAACAGCATCAAGTATACGCCTTGGCCCCTGGGTGAAGGTGGTCAGGATTACAATAAAGCATGTCCCCTACCACTGTGCCTGTAGCACTCGAGCACAGCTTCCAGTCTGGGCAATAAGGGCTCGAGCGAGTTGACTACGAAGGTGTATGCAGCACTTATACACTCAAGTCTGGAAAATAAGGGCTACTTCAGACAAATGGGAACGCCGCGGAGGCAGTTCAGAACCGCAACATTTCGCTCTATATTCAACACGCGTACGGTCGGCTAGGATAGGTTACGGAATAGCTAATTAATAGTTATGTAATTACTATATAAACCCGCGCGGTTTTAGCAGGATTCTGAACTTACGTGATTCCTGCCGTGGCTGAAGCTTACACTAACTAAAAGCACTTTAATCCCAAATTGCACAAATGTACGTGAAATTTCGCAGTCGCAGTTGTAAAAGTAGGTGTAAGACAATAGACATTTGTGATAACTGAAGTTGGATAATTAAATGCTGCCTGATTGGTGCCTGACTCTGCTTTGGCAGTTATCTTACACACATAGATATTAAATTTATGGGGGACGCTTCCAAGAAGAACTTGTCGTCAAGCGAAAACCAAGTGAAAGGCTAGACACATGTACCATCTCTAGGAAAAATAAAAAAAAAAAACACCCAAAAATAGCAAGGTTTGTACAAAAATGTACATCTTAACAATATTCGCCAACTTTGAATGAGTATCGTCCATAAATAGTCGTATAGTATTTTTTTTGTTCTTTTAAGCCTCCATAGTTAGAAGCCAAGATTTTATAAAACTTGTAACTTCAATAGACTAAGTTACTTTTTCCCAAACTATCTGTTTGACATCATTTTAGCTGCAGTTTATAACATGATCAACTGAGATACCAACATTTATTTCACACCAATTGTGTGGTGTGAAGTAATGTTCTTATGGGACTTTAAATTGTTAAAACTTGAGTGTTTTTTTAATCTCCAAAATAAAACTTAAAGTAAGTGTATATGGATTAATTTATAGTTTTCCTGGAGCATGTGCAACATGTCCTTTTTCGGGGTTACAACTCGATGTCGAGTTTCGCTACACCATGGGAATAGGAAGTTGACCCAAAATAAACAGGTTTCAGATAACCATCCTCATACAAGTGACCTTTTTCAGTACAAGTACGCTTTTGGATAACATTACATGATGTTTGCAAAACTCCACCCAAAACCAACAAGCATTTCGTTTGTGACATTCGTTAGAAATTTATTTATATTTATTATTTTAATTTTTATCTGAAATTTTGTATACATTGTGACGAGGAGTGAAGCTGAATTTCAAAATAATGTACTGTATAAAATGAAAAGTGTTTTCTGTATTATTTTGTGTGTAAATTGCTGAAAAATATTTTTTGAAATTTTATTTTCAACACAATATTTAACAACATTTACTTCACATGTTGTTATCAATCCTTGTTGATTGTTTTTATTTGTCAAAATTGCCGATGACAACTTGCTGTTATTTTATGTATAATTATTGTCTATTAATAATGCATTATACCTTAGTTTATTCAAATAATTGTCCATCACATATTTATGTTTCTTTACTCAGCCAACTGGAACTGAATTATTCTCATGTGTTTCAAGACAGCGCCTTGAATTGATCCAATTTTCCTTGTGTTATAATTTGCATTATAAGTAGAAACATTATCCACCAGATTTGTTTATAAATACGAAGAGCAGACGCGGACCGGGATCTTGATTTACACTTCGAAATAAACCTTGATATGTCTCATGTTGTTTTCATTTTCTGTAATTTTGACTAATAAATGAAAATTGTCAAAGAAATATAAATACAAAAGAAGAAGACAAATTTATTTAATCTTTCATAGTAACGTAATACGGCTAAGTCCGCACGTCGGAGATTGCGCGGATAGCGGAAGACCGTGCGCAGTGACGTGCACTTGGGGGGACATCTATGTCCAACTGAGGGCAAAAATAGCTGATGATGAATAGGATCCTATGGCTCTAGGAAGAGATGCTGCTCTGCAGAAATTATTTACTGTTTAAAGCATCACTGCTTGCTACGTCTCCGTGGTATGTTGTTGAGATCCTGTATCACAATTTTTTCCGAAGGTATGTTTTTTATAGTATAAGAGGGCAAACGAGAAGTCGGAGCGTTTCGATAACTTCCGCTATCCTTTCTTCTTGCGAAACGCCATCGCCACCTTGACATGCGAAAGCGACAGATTTGCTATCATACGAGCGAGAGGTACTTCCCCGGTCATGCCGGCCCTATTCGGCTACTGGGCCAAGCAGGTACGCCTCTGGTTTAAAGGGTAGGTTTAGTAATTCAACTTGTATCGCTACTTATAAATCCGACCATACTTTGGTGTTTGTGTTCTCAAGTAAATGAGTATTTGTGTTTTACACGCAATTTTAGGAAATTGTCGAAAAGTATTCTGGTAGGTGGTAGCTAGGTCCCCACCGTGGTACAAGCGTGGCCGTCTTGCCGTGGCGGTGGGGCTTAGTAGCCGGGGGTGAACCCAATTGAACCGAGGGGGATCTTTGTACCCCTCTTATAAGAAGAGGGGTCTTAAAGATCAGGAGGCGGAATCGCTCTCGGTGGAGGACGTGGCGCTTTTGCGCAAGAGGCGAGGCTGGAAACCTCACCCGATTGCACTGTCCCAAAGTCGGTGGGGTTGTCTTATAGTGCGGGGCAACCCTGTGGAGGTGGAGTTGGTCCCTTAGGGGGCTGACTAGCCGTCGAGGTGCCCTAAAGATTTGTTGTTCCGGGGCACCTCACCAAGGGCGGCACTGATGGCACTCACTGTGGTTTGTTGGGTATTCGGCACTATCATGTGCCGTGAGTCCCACACACGACTAGACCCCACCCAGGACCCGTGAAGGCGCGTAAATGGCTCTCCCCGCGTTAACAAAAAAAGATGGTAGGTAGGTTAACCAAGCGGTACAATTTCCATTTCGACAACCCTACGACTTAGAGCCCTTCAAGAAGTGTCTACGTAATTGACAAAGGCTGAACTTTTATAGTCACCGTTTTCATCAGCCTACCAGGGAACAAAGGTCTTTAGGCCTAAGTAAGTCTAAGCTAAAACGTATAAAAATACGCCAAATTCGAGAAAAGTATCTCAGTCCACAAGCATCGACATTTCAAAACCAGTTACACTACAAGCTATGTGATTGATGAAAATATAAACTAGCAAGTAAAAGCTAAACTGCGCTTTCATCGCAAAAATCTATAGTTTTGTGTCGTTCCGTGTGTAACGACAACAGACAAAGGATAATATAGATAGAAAAGGAGGACCAGTTTATCTTCTCATTAATCATTAATTATTATCTTACCAAGTAATAACATTAGTTGTAGGGTAATAATAAAACGAAGTGTGCTTTCTAAAGTCGTGTATTTTATACAATTACAAAATTGATTATAAATAATATATGTCGCTCCTTATAAAGAAACAGAAAATGCAAAAAATAGTAATTGCACACTTGTGAGGGTTTACATAACTAAATAAACGCAGCGTCTTAATCCTGAATCTACTCCGCCGACAGACAACAGGCACGTAGTTAAGGTACAATGGGACTCAAAGTCAGTGGCGTAAAGGTAGCAGTCACTACATGCCCCGCTATAGAACAAAGTCTAAGTTGGCCCATCGCAGTACGTGACCTTAACTTTACTCGAAATGATAGCAAATCAAGGGCCGAATTGAATTTACTATAGACCCTACGCTAGCTTGATCTTGCACTGGGCGTAGCTAAGCGTAGGGCAAGGGGCAATAGCTTGGTCCCTCTTAGTGGCCTCGTAATCCTTCAAATTCGATCACCAGGTCAACATAACATAACATACAAGTTCATTTTGATTTTTGCCTTTCCGAATTCCTTACAAAAGTTTACCATCAACTGAAGTGGGTGGATTGTAGAGCAGATCCATGAAGTATAGACAACGCAATAAAAAATCCAAAATAAGCCGTAATTACAATAAATAAATTAATTATCTAATTAAGGATTGTCCAACACGAGACAAATGTTACAAAGTTATATGACTGTAAATGTGTAAATACAATATTACCGCAGGTAAACGCAATACACTGCGCAGTTGTACATCACAGCCCATCGATGATCACGGCTTTCCTAAGAGATACAGTATAACATTTAGTAGTCCCTTGTGACAACCCTAATTGCCACTGTATTTTCTGTGTTGTAGACAAATTGTATGATTCCGCGTTTTACAAACGGCCTCGTCTTTTTAAAAATGAGCTGGCTCATCAGGTTCACGATAGACCTAGTCAGCACCTGATGGTGGGTTTAAATGGCTCCCCTACTACCAGGCGCTACGTTTATTCATCTCAAATCTACAGGTTCTTCAAATAAGGCATGTGGCGTGTACAGTTTGGAGGACAGCCTGATCTTACGTACGACTTAATAGTACAGAAAGTCGTACGAAAATTAGACTGGAAATATTTGGCATTACTATGCATTATATACGTGCAACATGTATTATTATTATTATAATTTGTGCTGTAGCAGAGTTTCTGCTAAGACATTGCTTAATGTTTGTTACTTCAAGAGTGCATAAGCACGTTTGTCTACAACCATATTTGTTTAAGTATCTGATTGCAGAAATGAAGTACGATTTAACTAACCTATATTACCGCCGATTGTAGCACTGATCATGTTTATGCGGACGATGGCGCTTGTGGAAATCATACAAATTTCCTGCGACTTATACCCCAAAAATCTCGCTTCTAAAAATAATACTAGTCTAACGGTATTCAAAGTAGAGTCCGCATCGAAAGTCGATTAATTCTATCTCCCTACTGTCTGGTGCTCGCATTACATCACTCTCCAGCCTAAATCAAATCGTACAATTTCACACTCGGTCAAAATTTCATTCTACGATTGGATACTTCTACTACGACCTCTTACACAGTTCGTGATTTTTCTTTGGAGGGAAGCTTTTTGGAAAGTTTTGTCTGTTAAGCAACTTTTGATGCAGGCTTTACGTTTCATTTCAAAATAGTCGTATATGATGTGTAACATCTGACATAGTTCTACCATAAAATTGAGATTAAATACATGTGAGGCCCATTTATTTTTATTTTTTAAATAACCATGAAAAATATAAAATATTGTCATGCATTTTACGTGACACTACATCCTCCTGTGCAACGAAATATGGCAGGCACGACCGGGCAGGTACCTGTCGCTCACTTCATACCGCCGTAGTGACACCTACGGTGTCGCGTTTTGTACGGTTTGTGAGTAGCCCGTGGGAGGAGTGGTGGAAAGGAGGGCAACGCATCGGTATACTTATACTATGTTCGTGGGTGTCGGTAGTCGTTGAAAGGCTCTGATTTCTCGCTTATCCCCCTCACTATGAAAAATATATATTATATTGATAGCGACAGAAATTAACCTTAAAGTACGAAAAAAACAACACAAGCTTCCCCGGTTTCTTGTGACACCGAGCAACCGAGAAGAAAGACGTCACACATCCAATGTAACTTCCGTGGTGTGCGAGTATGATCTCGAATCTTTTCAATATCAAAATATATGTCACTTTACTTTAAAGCTAGGCCGCAACATACGCTTATACTAATTTCAAATTTGTATCAAATCTAATATTCGTGAAAAGTCTATGGCCTAATATGGCCGGATAGGCCGTTGCCTACAAATGCCCAACCCCATTACGCAATCAGTTCATTTACATAGCAGTCAGAAAATTGAAAAAAAAAAGCATAAATAGCTCTGAAAACAAACACTTAGTTAAAGGTTATTATTTAAAAAAATGTTCTATTGCTTTTTGGTTATGTCTTATCTTTTGGACTCTACTGTGTAGTTTTATTGAGAAACAAGATTAAAAGCTTTGCGAAGATATTTTTTAACGTCATAAAATTACATCCTGATGTCATATTTCAGGAAGTCATTATTGTACTGGAGTGAGCAGTACGCGAGTACCTGTATGAAGTTGACAGTGATGAGTGGTACATGAGTACTTGTGTGAAGTGGACAATAATGAGTGGTACGTAATTATTTGTGTGAATGGAATAGAAATGATAGTACAGAATTACTTGTTTGAAGTGGACAATGATGAGTGGTATTTGTGTGAAGTAGACAGTAGTAAGTGGTACATAAGTAGGTGTACGAAGTAGATAGTGATGAATGGCACATGAGTATATTGTGAAGTAGGCAGTAATGAGTGCTACATGAGTACATGTGTGAAGTCCACAGTGAGTACATGTGTGAAGTACACAGTGACAGCTGTGGTACATGAGTATTCCTGTTAAAGAATAGACAGTGATAAGTCGTACTCGTCACTGTCTACTTACTACTTGTGTAAAGTGGAGAGTGATGAGTAGATCAAGAGTATTTGTGTGCAGTGTAAAACAACTTTAGTACCCTTTTTATCTTAGTCCATACATGCTTTGTGACTCGGCAGTGCAAAGTATAAATTTATCTAAATTAAAAGTATCGAATCAGTCAATCGTTCGCAACTTCGATACGAATCCACCGATCACTGAAAACTAAGCTAAGTTAAATTGTACAAATTATTGAAGATTAAATAAATTCTATGTCAAATAAATACGACGACAGCTAATATTTAAACTGCTCATATCACAATCGCCCGAACTCATCTCCGGCGTGTAGGCCGCGACGTCTTGAGATTACCCACCATCTCCAGCCATTATCATTTCAAAAATGAAGTTTAGTTAAAAAAGTATGAAAGGACCGTACATTCAATATTACCATATTGTATAGAATAAGTGCTCTGAAATGTTACGTAGACTTTACGCTAATCGCGCGCTAAGAGATATCCAAACGCGGTCCACTATCTCTCCCCCTTTCAGGGCGCCGCGCTCGCTTTATTGTCGGAGCACGCTTAGCAAACTATACCAAATCACCGATATGACGTCATCGACGCCAGGTGCTCAGTATTGACCGCGCTGTATGCGATAGATGCACACGTTAGCACTTTGACCTTCGTGCCTGCATGCATGACAAAACAAGTCTCTTGTAATCTCACTCTTTTCGCAACCATGCCACAGAACTCTAGCAATATAATAGTATTAAATATATGGAAAAACAGTATAAGATATCTTTCAAGCGTCACAATATCTCTGTTACGTCGGGCCGTTTCCGCTCGGCCTCGCTGTGAACACCAGGCGCACCGCTGAGGATAGCGTGCGAGTGAGACACAGTGAGGCCGCAGTAGAGGCTAGAGGGAGATGGAAGCTCTTTCCTCATCGAGCATCCTTGGCAGTCAGCTTTTCTATCAGCTCCTGCAACGGAGCCAACTCTCGTCGCTCGATAAGATTGAATTCCTGTAAACAAATTACATTATATTTTGTTTGTCACCGACAATCAGAGCTCAATATCGACAACAACAGATAGATATTTACTATAATAAACTTATAAATATACTCTAGTTATCCCACTTCTGACCCCTAGTTTCGTTTACTGTGAACGAATGATGACAATTTTTTTATAATTTATGTGAGTATAAAATGAGCAGTCCAAGATTTTTCGTGACTACAGGCACCGCATAAACATCAGTACAATTGTCATTCAAATGAGAAAAAATGTTATGGCATTGAGGGACAAACGAGATATCGGAGTCACGTGTTGAATACCGAAGACCATTAACATCCTCACTTTTAATGGATTTACAGACGCGTAGCGTCCTTCACATCCCTCCCGCTCCATGATCCACCGATTACATGGGAATACTGCACAAAACATGATAAGATCATTGAGCCATCACTTCTAAGGCGGTATCATGTGAGCAAGGCGCTTCGGCTGCAATGTAGCAACGGCACAACCACCACTTTCACCGGAATATATCATTTGCAATGCAGTTACCTGTACAAAGAAGATGAAGTGTTTGAAGGAGGTGTTGAGATGCGCCTCCTCGCCGAGCTGCACCACCTCGGGGAAGTGCTGGTGGTAGATGTGAGCGTACACGCGGAATAGACGCTTCAGGATCGTCTTCGCCATCGGTAGGAAGTTTTTTGGGAACGGCACTCCTACAAGTTAAATTCATTATTTTAAATCTAGATATAAAAATCATAAGCAGGAGGACAAGTACGCTAATAAGCTATAATAATCTGTGGACTTATCACACTAATACCCACAGAAACCACCGCGAGTGCCATCATTACCTTTGGTGAGGTGCCCCGGAATAACGATCATCAGGAAACCTCGACGGCTGGTCAGTCCACTAAGGAACCGACGCCTCCGCCACAGCAGAGTTACCCCACACCACAGGACAACCCCATCAACTTTGTGCAACTGTACAATGGGATGAGGTTCCCATCCACGCCTTTTGTCCCGTGCGCAAATGCGCCTCCTCCTCTTGCTCTTTGATCCCCTTTTCTTATTCTTTTATAATGCAAAGTGCCAAAAATGCAAAGAGTCCCACTCGGTCTAATTGGCTTCACCCCAGGGTACTGAGCCCCACAGGTACTAGACAATGGTATTTTCATTGTCTAGTACAGTGTTTCTCAACGTGGGGCCACGCCCCACAGGGGGCGATTTGATAGTTAAGGGGGGCGATTTTAAAATGGACTCGACACGACTTCAACACTTTCGCTTTGAGTTATTTAAATGCAATGCTAAATATCGGTGACAAATTTAACAAAAAAGGCAAAATCTTTAAAAAATGCTGTAAATAATTATTAGGTATAATTTCGTTTGACGTTACCAAAATATCAACTGGGTAACAAGAGTCGTCAAGTAAACTCCGTCCGGGATTGATTTGAAATAAGTATCCGTCAAGTAATCGTTGATTTAACAAGTATATTTAGATATATTGCAGCAGTTACGCTTATGTCGTATTACTCACGTGCACACACAACTCAGGACTGCGCAATGCGCAACACAACACGATCAGTAGTATAGTCGACATCGTTCGCTCAAGATACACAACCAGTTTTCAATATATAAAAGTATTTAAGTTGATATATTCTAAATAAATGTATATAATTATTATTTAGTTATTGTTATTTTAACACCCACCAACAACAATATTTAATATGTATTTGATTTTATTTATATTTATTTTAATTTTAGAAGCATTTAACTTTCCAGAAATTTTTGTCAAGTGAAAAAAATATCGGTAATCGTATTATATACATTTAAATAAATATGTTTTTTTTGCATCATACTTTTATATTGAATTAATTTTAACACATATTTTATTATTTTGTTATTAAATTGATTTTTTTTAGCCCATAATAAAATGAGTGGAACAAACAAGAAAAAAACTCGTCAATATTCGGAGGAATATTTAAAATTTGGGTTCATACCCGCTGTTCACGATGAGCGGATGCCGTTTTGTCTTTTATGCCTGCAATGCTTGACCAACGAATCGATGAAACGAGGTCGTCTTGAGGCGCATTTGAAGGCGAAACATAGTGCTCATATAAATTCAGATTTGAGTTACTTTAAAACTTTAAAAGAAAAGTTTGAAAAAAGAACAACAATACAGTCTCTATTTACTGCTCGTTCTTTAACAAATAATCGTCTTCCTGAGGCTAGTTATCAAATTTCTTTATTAATCGCTAAAACTGGAAAAAATCTCACTAT
>JAFELO010001975.1:87589-100840 GCA_017140195.1 Eumaeus atala
AAGACTTATTGCAACTGTTTGACACTCTTACTGATTTTTTAAGCGACAAACCTGAAATAAAGTATCTGTTAACAATCGATGGTAAAGCATTTGTTAGTTATTTAGCTGATATCTTTGAAAAACTAAGTATATTAAATAAGCAATTTCAAGGAGCAAAAAAAAACACTTGTCCATGAAAAAACAAAGATATTTGGTTTCATTACCAATATAGAGTGATATCAGAAATACATTAACAACAAAAACTTTGAACAATTTCATTGGCTCCAAAAATGTGAAGTAACTGATACCGCTTTACTTGTTATTGTCAATCATTTGAATATTCTATCTGCTGATTTAAAAGAAAGATTTTCTGATTTAAAACAAATTGATTTCCCAACATGGATGATGCAGCCAATATTAGTGGATTTGTCTGATATATCAAATATGCAGTATCAAGAAGAACTCGCAGAATTGCAAAATGATGAATCCATAAAAACTTTATTTAATATAAAAGAAGCAATGGCATGGCTTTGTGAAGAAACTGAAACAAAATACCCAAATGAAACCAAATGTGCAAGAAAACTTTTACTACCATTTCCATCTTCATATTCATCTGAATGTGAATTTAGTGCTGTAAATTATTTACTGATAAAAAAAAGAAATTGACTTGATATAACACAATGTGGAGACTTGAGATTAAAGCTAAGTAAATTGGAACCTAATATAAAATCTCTGTGCAGCAAGCATCAAGCGCAAGGATTGCACTAAATGAATATAAAAAAATCAATATTAAAATTATTTTGAATTTCAGTTTTTCATTAATGTTTTGAAATTTCACTTACGATGTTTTGATAACAATTTCATAGTGATTCCTTCCTAAAACTTATCATTTATATTTTAGTGATTCCTTCCTAAAACTTATCATTTATATTTCTCAAGGAAACAAAACAATTTTTAAAGGTCAAAAATTATGTATAGGGGCATAAAAATTTTAGAAATGTTAAGGTGGGGCATGACCTAAAAAAGGTTGGGAAACACTGGTCTAGTACCTGGTCTAGTATTTAAATTTTTTATTATTGAAGTGCATAGATAAACCATCCATGACCTAGGCAGGATTGTAACAGACATCATCTGGCATAATGCACTCTACATACATTACCATTGCGCCAATTGGTTGTCAAAGTTGTTTACTTTTCCTCAAACTATATTCTATACATCAGTAATACATCCTCGTGACACATATGCAGGGCTAACATATAAATTTGTACTTCTCAAACTTCCTTCCTTGTTTCTCTTCTTCTTGTTAGCCATAGCCTCATGGCTGGGGGCACTATTGTTAGTTATTGTGTTACTCACACATCAGTTTATACTGTCACAATTGGGAGTAATAAATCTTACCTATTTTAGATGGAAAGAGGGTTTCATCATCAAGCTGGTCCTGAGCCCAGGTCATTAGATAGTCTATGTATTTAGGAGCTGAACATTTGATAGGTTTCTTGACAGTATGTCCATCGGCCCAGTGATACTCATATTTTGGTCCCGCTGACATTACAGCACAAGATTCTTCAGTGCAGAACTCTGTTATAGTCCCGTAAAGCATGTTTATTTGATTGAAGAAATCCACAGCTGAAAATAATGATCATCAATTTTATTTTATTATTTATAAAAACCAATATTTGGTGTGAAGTGTTCTCAATTAGAGTTAATAGACCCAATGGTAAAAATTTGTATGTATGCTTTTAATTGTTACACATAATAACTACTGACCAGATAATTTGATCCAAAATTAGGAAAAATATAAAGATTGAGTCCTCGGAGCCTGATTGGCTCCAAAGTCCCTACATATGAGTAATCTTTTGGCCATATGCCTTTGTACTTTTCCAAACAAATCTGTATCAATTATCTCATAACAACAACACAATAATTAGTTTATCTTCAATTGCATACGCTTCACAATATATAATGTTAATATATTGTGTTACGAGGCATTGATGAAATGACTCATGATTAAGTCTCAGTAAGCTATCTACATTATATGAAAACAATAGAGAATTATGACAGCATATGCATATCAAGTATAATTGATCACAATGAAATGACTAATGATTTTAAGCAAGGTTTAGTGGCTGAACAGTCGATATTTAAACATCTTTTTTATTTAATTATATGTTATAATCATATTTGTCTTCAACCCTTTTTCATTCAGTTAAGAAACAAGTTCCTATTACAATAAATAATAAGTTAATCATAATTCTGATAAGTGCTTGAAGTATTCAAACACTCTATCCATGGGTGTAGCATCAAGGAAATCCATAACATAGAGACAAACAGCATTTGAGGGCTTTGTCTTGGAATATGTAGCTACCTATAGATAGATACTGGAACTTACTGTTTACCGCCACCCACTCATTTAAATCTTCACCCTCTGGCAGCAGCACAGCTAATCGAAGGTTGCCGGATCCTAATGTAGCTGCTGCATGCCGCATTAAATCATACTGATGGGTTCCTTCTGGTATGTTCTTCTTGGGTTTGAATGTTTTATTCGACCGACTGCCGCTAGAACATAAATATAAAATAGTCAGTACCTGTCGTGACCATTCCACCAACTTTATGTCGAGAAGAATATAATTTTCACTTCAATAAAATCACAATCGAAATAATATAATGCTACATTAAAGGAAGATTTTAATTATTAATAGAACCTAAGTAGGAAACATACCACTTGTGAATACTTACAAGAGAAAGCTCATTTTGACTATAAACTATTTTCTCTTATTTACTAAGATATATTTCAGTAGAATAGCACCAAATCATTAAAACCAGGTTATTATTAATAGCAAACAATATTTCAATTTCTATACAATTTCTTACACATATGACATCTGTCACAATTGGCTATTGGACATGAGATCTGACATATTGACACTGACAGTATTACATGATATAGTTCTTCATTTTATCAATCAAGAGCGACTGGAAAAAAGTGGCGAACTAAAGACGTACACTTAATAAAACAAGTAAAGAAAAATAAACTACTTATGACGAGGCGGTATGGTCATATGATTTTAACCTGTCCGTAGGGAAACATTCAATCAAAAGCATACAGATAATATATATAGAGAAGGGAAACCTAAAAAGCTAATCTAATTCGAAAGATCAAGCAAGTGTGGTATACTTTTATTTTACTTATAATTTTACTTCCATTCTGCTAATATCTTAATTATTTGAAGCTAACATAGTATTGCTAAATAGTTTGTGATTAAACCTCTTTTAAGTTCTGTTTGAATCGAGTCTTATCATTATGCAGGTGAAATTCAAGTTTACTCATTGGTGTCAAACGGGTATTAAAATAATTTTGTAATAAAAACAAATAATTTAAGGACATATTACAATTAATTTAAAAAAAAAGAGATAGAAAATAAAAGTACCTTCACGCCGAAACCGAAGAGGTACGCAGAGGTGTGCTAGTACATCCGCAACTCGTAAGTCCAGTAGATGTACTAGCACACCCACGATTAGCCAAGGTACTGAGGCCCATGATGTCATAGGTGGCCACTTCGTGCATATTCCAATCCCGGGCAATATAATGCATGCTCAGAATAATCTGAAAAACATTTAACAATAGTTGCCCGACCTGGCCCCACGCGACTAACGGTCTTAACAGGCGACACCCGCACCGTTACACCACAGAGGCGATTTATATTTTATTAATAAGTTTTACTTATTTACTTTTCTTGTACTAAATGTTTTCTTGATAACCAATTATTATTTATACTATTTTTATACAAAAATAAATACAAATAACTTTTAAATGGTATGAACGTTGGCTTAATAGACATAAAGAGGACAAAATATGAAATTGGCAATACTGAGGATTTTATTTACTGTTGTCAATGAAGTGACAACACAGACAACATAGATAAAAAAAACTACTGTACTGCGTATTTCTGTCTTGATTTGGACCTTTTACCAAATCTCTGAAAATAAATTCAAGTTTCTGAAAAGTGTAAATCTAAGTTAAAATGCAGGGATTGAGCATCCAAAGTTTGAAGAAGCATAAGGCTGTAAGTAATATTAACTGCTTTGTTACCATATAACACCATAATAATTACATAACTAATCTGTAACCTATCAATACACTTAGGATTTGTGAAAAAATGTGTCATCTATATACACAGAAAAATTATACATTATATTACTTGCATGTAATACTCGAATTATTTCCAATTATCATATGTACCCGTTTTCTGATTCATTACTATGCTTTATTGAAACAACAAATCTGGTAAAATATATAAATTGTGCCATAAAAAATATGATATGAAGTGTATATATTATATACTGTTCATATCAAATAATTCTAATTTTTGATTAGCAAAATATTTCATAAATTTTATTTTATGTCAAAAGATTTCCTATGTGGACATCTTACACAAATTGTAGTATTAATAAAAATATTTATTTTCTTAACTTTGTTTTTCTTCCTTAATTGTACATTCAATAAATTATATTGTATAGAGTGTTCAGTGGAGTATAACAATCACAAATAATGTTACACTTTAATTTTGATGAGTTCCAATGTTTTTCACTATCTCCATTGACACCATCCTTGATTAGTTAATTTAAAATTAGTCTTAATCAATGAAAATGAATTTGCATCGGCAGAAAATAAGTTATTTCAATTTTACTTAATTAATTTAAAATTAATTAATTTATTTTGCAGCTAATTCCACTCTTTGTGTGCGTTGGTATTGGATGCGCATGGTCAGGCTTCTATGTCCTTAGATTAGCCACTAGGTCACCTGATGTAAGCTGGAACCGCAAATCAAACCCTGAACCTTGGGAAGAGTATAGGGCCAAGCAGTACAAAGTTAGTATGAAGTTTTGTACAAAATAAAAATTAAAACTAATAATTTTTTAAGACAATATCAGTTCGCTTCTTTTCTATACTTAATAATTTTCATAATACAACATTATAAAAAGGAACTTTTATTAAATATAAAGATACACACCTCCAGTTGGGTAAGAATATTTTATTCTTTTCGATTCAGTTATGCAGATTCTTTTTTCTCCTGTATATGTTTTATTATTTATAATTGCTAATTATAAAAATTATAACAATGTTTTTTATAACATAAATCATATTGTTTACAGTTCTACTCCCCAGTCAGAGATTATTCCAAAGAGGAGTCGCCTGCACCCAAATTCTAGAAGAATTATGCTTTCTTAACATCATCAGCAGTGTATTCTAGCTCTAGATGATTTTATTTAATAAACTAGCTATGTGATAATTTTATTTGTGTTTTAATTGAGCCTCTTTATTTACTCCTTTTTATTTAGTAAAATCATTTCATAAAATTTGTATTGCCATTATTCCCAGCCTATTTAAATGGAGTTAAAATATTATCATCAGGTGATATTATCATGAATAATATCACCTGATGATAATATTCATAGGATAGGACTCAAAGAAACACAATAACAGGACACACTGTTTAAGAGTGAGCAGATATATCTGTCCCCTCAGGCATAGGTATTTCAATATTCCTAAAGTGGCTGGCGGATATTTCGAAGTTTGGGAAAACTGAAATTCTACTACGCAACTAAGATGCCAAGCCTGCCCATGGGCAGTCAAGATATGAATTCAGAACTTATGAGTATGTGACATCGGGTTGCTCTTAGAAGTAGTAAAGTTATATTCTGTTTGTAAAATGAAAAAAAAGTACCTTCATGCCTATTATCCACGGAGAGGTAGGCAGAGGTGTGCTAGTACATCCACAACTCGTAAGTTCGGTAGATATATACTAGAACACCAATGAAAAATGTAGAATGCATAACATAATTAATGTAATTATGTACCTACTAATAGATTTTTGGTAACGCATATAAGTTGGTATACTCGTATATTGGTTAAAGTGATATCTACATAATAAACTGTGTTCCGTGACAATGACAATTACTATGTTGTTGGGTTTTGTACGGTGTGTGAGTTTCCGGCGGCCCATGTATGGGATATGGGAGAAGTAGAAAGGAAGAGAAGGCGTCTGTAATGCGGATGTTCACTTCGGTGGTTACAAAAAGACTGACTGATCGTTTGCCCTTCTATGTATAAAAGATGGTGCTACGGTGCATTGTAATCGAAATGGGCGGATGCGATCGGCTCTCGTGCACACGAGCTGGAAGCTGTCGTGTTTGTGAGTAGCTAGTGACCCCGTTGGGTTGAAGAAGCAAGGCAGGGCATCCCTATACGCGGAGGTATTCGAGTTCCTCTTTAGGTGATTTAATATTTTCATAAATTACTCTTTTATTCCATAATTTTAGTAAAAAAGGAAAATTGTTTTTTAAGGAATATTATACTTATTTACAAAAATACGTAGAACTTCATCATATATAGGAACACCTCTATCCATAATTAAAACCGAAGGTTGATATCTGTATCATGAATCATCAAAAATCAGCAGAAATGTTAGACTTGGAAGCGAACTCAGCATTATCTTTAAAAATAACTCAATACTTGGGTAAGGAATATAAGGAAGTATGCTAAAACTAAGGAGAAAATATAATAGACGTGAAATATTATAACCGCAGGCTCAGAGGGACTTAAGGAGAACGACTAACCGCTACAAAATAGTATGATTCTGCAAAATAAAATTGTAAAGGGTAGCCAGCACACCATACATGTAACTGAGGTTTCGTCTTTTTGAGAGGGCGTAGCCGTGTGACGTATCATTGAATCTACACCATGGTTTAAGCATTTCTTGGCGGTGGGGATCGGTAGCTTGAGGTGAAACTAAGCCAATTGAACCGTGGGGGCTGCTCGTTGTAAGCCTCCTATAAGAGGGGATAAGGCTCTCCTTGTACCCCCCTTATAAGAAATGGGGAAGGAAAACCTTTTGGCGCTTTAGCACACGGGGCAAGGGAGGAGATGGGTACTTCAACCCATAGTACAGTCCCTAAGATGGTGGGATTGTGATGCGGATAGGGACATCATCATGTGGAGATGATGTCGGTCCTTTAGACTGACTGACAAGCCGTCGAGGCGGCGTGATGGCACTCGCGTTGGTTTTGGTGCGTATTCGGCACTATAGTTTGCCGCGAAACCCACTCACCTCTGGACCCCACACAGGGCCGGCAATGGAGCGTAAATGCGTTTCCCCGCGTAAACAAAAGAAAAAAGGTGTCATTGAATCTAAATTGTATGGAGATTCGTCAGCCAGTTTTTTTTAATTACTCATAACAAAATCGATTTGGTAGTTTAAGAGAAACCACCAAATCGATTTTGTTACTAGTATTTATTTGAGTTTTTTTATTTGCTGCTACGGAACCATTCATAGGCATTCGACTGGGACTTACCCGGTTTTTTTTAATATCATAAGGGGGCAAACAAGTAATAGAAACATTTTGGTGACTTTCTCCACGCCCCTATTAGGTCGCCCCAGACGTATTGTAATGTGTGAGCTACACGAACCTCCCAGGTCGTGCTGCTGACCGCGTTCTGGTTACGCTACCTCTCTACCAGCGGAATGTTGGAATGGCTACGTGTGAAAGAGAACGAAACACACGAGCATGCATGCGTGCGAATCAACTCACGCCTAAATTTGCTGAGATATTAAACGACCATTCAATTAAATAGACTATGATGAACAAATCCACGTAATATATAACTTTGATGATCTGACACATTATTTTGGAAAGTATTTTTACAAGGCCTTTTTTTTATCAAACAAATTAGATACAGTTTGTGATTTGAAGACATCCATCTTGCGTAATAAGACAAGACATTTGTTTAAACATAAGATTACTTTTTAAAGCGATATCGAACAAATGTTGCATGTGTTATATTTAATTACTTTTGGGGTTTTAAGCATTCGATCGTGTCTATCGTTACTACGATTCAGTCAATTATAACCGCTTTCTGGCTAACATGATCTTTATGTGCGTGGAGGAGAGGTTAAATAAAAAGAATACATTTAAATAACATAATATTTATTACCTACATGCATGTTACGTAACTAAAATTAATTAACCATATAATTAACAATAAAGTGAGAATATACAAATTGTTTCATTGATTATCACGATGACGTATTTCATTATTATATATTTATAATGCACATTGTGAATTATGAAATTGTATTAGACCTGTCAATTTAAAAATAATAATGATGTATAATTATTATTTTTTAAATTAAATAATAAATAATTTTTTGAATGATATAAAAAAGCAGACTTGTCGCGAGAAATAATTATAATAATTGTATATATATTTTTCAACGTCACTAAATCAGAAACGTGTCATACATGGATTATTAAAAAATAAGTGTAAGCTAAATATCTTTATGGTGTTAACATTCTATAATGAGTATAATAAATTAAATAATACATAATTTTCTGCATTATTTAATTTATTATATGAGTGGATAGGTTTATACACTGGTTAATTTCATTCCAGATTAACAAAGATCAAGTATTAATGAATAAAGTTTTCTTTTCCTCCGATTCGCACCAGATCCGATAGGTCGTTCCAGTAATTAACTACCTCAAAAAAAACTGAAGTTCATCATTCAATCAGACAAGTCTTGATATGAACACGAACTCATAAGTCACAACACTTTTGCACCCCAGAATCACCATTCTTGTAAAGATTAAATATTATAATTTACTGATTATATTTTTTTAATATTTTGTTTATAAAAAGATAAATCAATGTTTTTTTTATGATTTTATATTTTTTATTACATTATTACAATTTTAGAATAATTTGAATAAACTATGCAATCTCTCTCCATACTGCATTATTATCCAGAAAACAAATCAGGCACACCATTACTTCTTAAATTATTTATAAATGAACTTAGATACATACCACATAGGCATACATAAAGCCTACATTAATTTGCTGAAACCATTTACAATGTTTTATTCCTGTGTGCTTTATATTCCATATAAAATCTTATATTGCTTCAATTTCACAATATTTTCAACAAAGCATTTTATGGAGATTCATTGATTTTGGCCCAGTGATGAATTAAAAGTGGTTTAATTTTTCTTTTTAAAATAAAGTGATATCAATGTTAAATACTCTTTGAAAGTTACAGCTTAAGTAGGGTTTCATAGAGCAAGATTCTTACATAGAATTTAATGAATTCCGAAAAAGAATGAAAACTAAACAAAAAAGAAGGATTATTTATTATAAGAACCATATTGCCTAAAAATAAGTATTATTTTACGTACGTTCAGTGGCATAGTGCGCATCTTTGTTTTGAAGAAGTAAAGTTAGGCCTTAAGTAAAGGCAGGCCTGTTATAAAAAAAATCTTAAGTTGGCCTTGCGGAGCCTAACATTACTTGATCGAGGTCGTGGACGTGAGTTTGCTTCGCTCACGATTGGCTACGCCACTGCGTACATCTTGCGAACATTATGTGTAGGCGTATCGCGCGCTCACTGTTGGTAGGGGTTGTATCCGGGCGGGGGCGGTGCGTACGGGTTCTGCGGCGCCGGGTACTGGTACGGCTGGTAAGCCTGCGCGGGCGGCGCGCGCACGTGGTGCGGATATGGCAGCGTAGCGTACGGGTTGTACAGCGCGGGCATGGGTGCGTATACCGGGTACGGTGCCGCGGGAGCGCCGTAGGGGAGTGGCATGCCCGTTCCTGACACAAAATACATTGAATGTAAAAATATCGAAGGAGCACATACTACGTGAATGGAATATATTAGTAGAGAAGGAAGCACCTATTGCGTGTATGAAGTATCTGATAAATACCAAATTCTGTTAGGTCTATTATATTCCTCGTGTTATTCTGGAAGTTTTGGGAACTCTTATTGAGTGGTTTTGTGGGGGGGGGGGCGATGACGACACATACATGTACCAATGACGTGTTAGCAGGACGCTAGCATACAAGCCGTATCCTGGACCGTGTTCCAGTTGGCTTCAAACCTTACAACTAAGTGTGAAATATCTACCAACGACTTTACTTCACTATTAGATATCACAGAAATAAAATAACTTTGTTAATTCGTATAGTTTTCCACCGGAAATTTTCGAGTTTAGTCATATAATTTGGTCTTTATTCTGTCAATCTACATTATGCAACACTCATCGAACATCAAGCGTTGTAATTCACAATACGGGAATAGTTTCAAATTGATATATACAAACATGTTTTGAAGTATTGATGTCATTTTGCTTGGGCGTAAAGGTGTCAAAATATTTACATAGTCTGTATTGTGATGACAGCTATGACAGCCTATGCCAGTGTTAGGCGCACACAATACCCAGTGCGGCCCCGAAGGCCATGAGATGAGGTCATCATACACGTAATACTCCTCACCTAGAGTCAATCTCTTAGGGACAATACAACCCTCCCTCCATATGCCATCCTGACATAACGCATAACATATACATGTATGTATGTATGTATGTATGCTACCGCAAACTTGCCGTCCAGTCCTAAATTAAGAGGCCATGTTTCGGCCTCCGTAGGTCATCACGAGGAGAACGCATTGGTTGAAGACTTTCGTCTTCAAGCTCTGCGGTGTAGGTGACGTGAGAATGTGACGAAGCTTCCGGAATGCTGCCCAACCTAACTGAATCCTTCTATAGGCTTCCTTCTCGAAGTTATGACTACCCAATTTCAAGAATTGCCCGATGTAGACCTATACGTGTACGACTTCGAGAATAGCACCATCGACGATGACCGGCCTGGGGAGAACGTGTTCGGTGAACATGACCTTTGTCTTGTTCAATTTCATCCTAAGAGCAATCCGTTGGAGGATATATATATCCTCCGACGTATACACAACAGTGTGTAGGGTGAAGTGTGTAGGATGCAGCAGGTTGTCTGTGTGTACCTGGTTGCGTGGGGTATGGCAGCGCAGCCGGCGCCTGCGCGGTTGCGGCGTCTGCGGGCGGCGGTGGGCGCGGTGGGGCGCGCTTGGCTGCTATCGGCGGCTATAATCATGCGCAATACAGTTACATATAAATACAGATAATTATATTTACTCTCTATGGCTAAATCGGCTTCTGAATGCACGCCGGCTCCTTTGTGAGGTTCTTGGGTTCCTTCTTCTCCGTCTTACAGAACTCTACGATTTCTACGGCGGCCGCTGCGTTGGCGTGGTTTTGTGGCGGCGCGAGCGCATCTCTTCTTGTCTTTGAATAGGTCCTCATTCTCCGTTTTACGTACCTCCACGCTGTCTGCGGCAGCCGAGGCGTCGGCATGGTGCTGCGGTGGCGCGGGCGCTGGGCGCGGCGGCGAGCGCGCTGCCTCTTGCGTCAGGTCTTTGAGTAGCTCCTCCTTCTCAGTCTTACGCGCGAAGCAGAAGTCCGACACTTTGTTTTGGAACGCCACTAGCAACTACCAACACAATAAATTATATTCGAGTGTTATTGTTCATGAAAACTTTATATAAATCTTAAGATTAACTTAAACTTTGACGATTCACCTGCGTGAGATCATTATAGAACTTGACGCCCTCCTTGATTATGTCGGTGAGGTACTGGTAGGCGTCGTGCGCCGCACACAGCTTGCCCAGCACCTCGTCGCGCCCGCTCGAGCCGCCGCGCGCGGACACCAGCGCTGAATGCGCTTCCTGTGTACAATTTGTTCGTTTAAGTTGGTGCTAGTGGAAAGTAATCGACATTGGCATATAAGTTGTTTTACATTTAATCCCTAAGAGATTTTTCCTGGAAAATTCACATTAAACGCTTTGGTGAGTCAGTCAAGTTTAAAATCGTTGGCGGCTTCGTAATCGTTACGTACCTGCAGCTCCGCCACGAGTTGCTCCTGGGCGCGCAGTGTCTCCTGCACGCGGCGCTGTAGCGGAGCCAGTGCAGCTCCGAGCGCGGCGGCGGACTGCGCCGGCTCGTCCAAGGCACCGTCTGCTGCAAGTGCCGCTAGGAAGGTCGCTCGCAGGTCCACAGTGGCGCTCTTCAGCTCGCTCTCCAGTGTATCGCGCTCCGCTTTCACCGCGGCTACCTGATACACGTTTATTATTTACTAACTTATTTTGTTTCACAATATCTGAAGACTTTCAGCTAAACATTTGCAATAGCATTAGGTATAAACACTAGAGGCCATTTACAAGATGCGACAGTTAATACATATAGTTTATTATAAAAAAAAATGAACTTGAAGGGGAAAAGGATTCTTAAGAAATAAATTGAAAATCAAATAAGTAAGCCTTGCAACATATATGATACAAATATTGTTAAGATTATGTGTTTCCATTTCGTTTTAAATATAAACAAAAACGAGAATTAACGAAATATAGCTGTTTAAATTTGAGAATACTATAATACAGATCTACACTTAGTTCACAAGATACTAAATTAATGAACGTGCAACCACAAATAGTAAATGAGTTCTGTCTACAATTCGTAGTTGCGAATCGTACTGTAAAGTCATATAATTGTCTCTGCACAATGGAATATTCGATCCAAACTTTGACGACAATCCAGAACAATCCACTATCACGTCCAGCAATTAGAACACAAATGGCACGTCGGCAAAAATCGGCGCACGCACAATGACACAATGATGACGTCTGTCTTAAGCCATACCATCTGTCTAAGATTCTGTACTTAAATTGCAAATTATGCAGCAAACGCTTTTGGATATTTTCTATTCTGTTCGCGTAATTAGCGTGGACGGAATTCCAAACTTAGGACGCATACTCGAGGTGGCTGCTTACAAATGTACAAAATAGTATTTTTAATGTTTTTATGTTATTAAATTTCGAAGACGGACGCATGATGAAACCTAGAGCTTTTCAAGCTTTAGCAACAATCCAATCTATGGGAGTATTGAGACGTGGGTTCGAGTCAAATATGACACTAAGGTCCCTGTTATGGTATGTACGCGGATTATCGCGGCCCCCTTTAGAAAGCAATTACTGGCTAGTGGTTCCACATTAGCCTGTTGAGATGACAGCATGACTCGAAGGTATGTAAATGATGCTGTAAGTTATATACATCCAAATGGGCGAGGAACAATTTTCATATCGTCAGCGTATGGTAGGATCTTGATATCGTCTATGAAAATGCTAAACAGCAAAATGCCCAAAATTGAACCCTGTTGCCTGAGTTTATAACATATATATAGAAGACGTGGCTCCCATTGTCAATATAAGATGAAAACCACCGGTAGAAATCACTTCGGATACTCATCGTCTGCAGCTTACATAACCGTGCGTTATGATCAATTCTATCAAAGGCCTTGCTATAATCTGTACAAATCACATCAAGTCAAGCCCCCACACCCCCCCCCCCACA